>OZ019951.1:4193670-4310003 GCA_963970385.1 Theonella swinhoei | reverse complement strand
AAGACACCCTGGTGCACTGCGGTGCTTCACATGTACACTTTTAACATCAGTAAAAACAGCAGTTGGGATGAAAATGATCCCCAAAAGCTGTAATAAACAGATTGATGCTTGAAGAAGAAAGAAAAATGACATTGTGAATGGGTTACCATGATAAACAAGTGGTGAATTCTGGCTCTATGCAATGCTTGAAGAAGAGAGAAAGGTTACCATCATATACAAGTGATGAATTATGCTCTATGCAATTTATATCCAGCTCTGTACCTCAGAAATAGGTCACTCACTGGAGACACACATTAAAGAGCACAAGCCTGCTGTGAGTCGAAATGTGTGGACAACTGTGAACCTTCATGGTAGACTAACACTTATGTCATATTTCATGGCTGTACAATTCTACCTAGACACACCCTTAGTTCTTACGCTTAGAGTTGTAAGTATTTTGTAACTGATGAGAGAGCCGGGTTGAAATGTGCATAACAGTATAACCCCCTATACATAAGTTCATTTCAACTTCTAATTCCACTCCCTTTACAGCTTGCAAAACTGCTGACACAGAGCTATAGTCTGGATATCTGATACCACCCCTGCTATGATTCAGCTAGAGTAGTTAGAGCTGCACCCACATCACAAAGTGTGTGAGCTCTTTCTGCAGTTGGGCCATCAAGACTAGATAAGAAACTCATCCCATTTAAAACCAGCAGCAGCAAGACATGTTATATGGCTTGATTTCCCATTTTCCCATGGCCCTCGGCAATGGCCGGCCCACTGTGTCTGAGGGTCAAGTTGCATCATACAGTAACGCGTCATTCTGGAAGGAGTCTAGATCAATCGTGCGTGACTACGCACTAACGATAGAAGGTGTACCTTCATGTTCCAGTGTAGCTGTAGCTTTGCTTGAGATCCACCCGCTCGTTACTCATGACGTGTGGGCGTGGCCCAACGGTAACGTTGTTATGGTAACAGCGCAAGCGTAACGCTCCACTGTACTGTACTGGTAGTCAGTAATAGTACGGCACTATGGCGGCTAAAACAGACATGGAACGAATCGGTGTTTTCTCCGAAAGTGGATACACCACCATTTCGGATCCTTACATCCCTCTTTCCAGTAGTAAGTCCGCTGACCCGGCGGAAATAAGACTTTACCTGTCGCATGTAGATCAATTTGGGCATCGAGGTATGCATTGCAGTGCAGGCTGAAAACGCGTATTTCATTCTGCGGAACTGTACAGTTTAGACCATAGCGAAGAACTATAAGCCAGGTCCTACCGAGACACGTACATGTACACTGTATATAGATCTACCAGCACTAGATCTATAGTCATTCCTTTAGCGGGTCCATCGCAAGCAGCTCCTTGACTGCTGCTCTCTAGGGAGACGTGTGTACTTTCAATGTTTGCATATTTGTTTCTACATATTCAGAGGCATTCAATGAGAGTGCTTCAAAAGGCAAACAGATGATGATTGGAGGAACCAAGTCCAAGACGTCCTCTCAGAGTGGTTATTTTGACACAACATTTAAAAGAATATTACAGGTTCAGCACATACATGTACATACATGTTATTTCCAAACCTCATTCTACTTATATGTACATGTACTTTGCACAACTGAGGGCCAAAGGCCCAAGGATGTGTAAATCACATCAACTGTACACCAACTTGTATGTATTACATACATGTATACGATGATGGAATGATCACTGAATATATGAAGGTGTAACCACTTGCTTTGCAAGATGATGAGGTTCTAATGTCATTTGATGTGGTTTCCCTGTTCACAAGTGTCCCAACAGATCTTGCTGTTACGGTTGCCAGAGAGAGATTGATTCTACACTATTGGACAGAACCACTCTTTCTGTGGAGAATATTGTCACTCTCCTGCGTTTCTGTCTCAATGTGACTTTCCTCACCTTCAGAGGCGCTTATTACAAACAGATAATTGTGACGGCCATGGGCTCCCCTGTTTCAGTTGTTGTTGCTAATCTGGTTATGGAGGACATTGAACAACGAGCCCTGTCAAGTTCTCATTTACTACCGCATTTCTGGAAATGATATGTGGACGACACCGCTGTGGTACTACCAGCCTGTGAGGTGGCAGTTTTCCATCAGCATCTTAATTGCATTGAAACCAGCATTCAGTTTACTGTTGAACTTTTAAAGAGATGGTACTCTTCCCTTTCTTGATGTTGTTCTTTTCCGTGACACAGATGGTTTCATCACTACATCTGTATACAGGAAGCCTACTCATACAGACAAGTATCTGAATTTCCTGTCTCATCTTCCTTACACGTACATCTTTCAAGGCCTCAGTTGTACGCACACTGTTCCATTGAGCACAAACTATTCCATCAACGGGTGACGAATGTGAACTAAGGATAAAGAAAACATTATATAAGAATGGTTACAGTCGGAAGTTTATTCATCGTTTCTCTAAACAGGCTTGAACTCTCAATCAGCCCAAGGCTACTTTTGTCATTCCCTATATCCGTGGGATATCTGAGTCTATCAGACGGATGCTTTGACATACATGTGTGCATGAAACCTCACTGCACCCTCCGACAAATATTTGTTAACTTTGAGTAGTAGCATTTTTGAATTTAGCACCATGTAATGTACTGTACATGTGTAGTACAGACCTGTACATGAATCCACTACAAGAAACCTTTGAAGCACAAACTAGTGCCCAGTATTAAATGATGGCTCTATGATTACTTGGCATTTGTTAATGTACATGTACATGTATATACATGTATGTACCTGCTATGCATCCATACAGGGTGAAGCATTCTCTGATCCAGTAAAACTTCGTAGGAAGCAGAGACTTATAGAAGCTAAAAAGAATTTAGGAAGTTCTTGGGTTCCCAGCAGTGGCATCAAGCAGCCGTGAGTTCAAGAATTCTGATCATGCACATTCATTGCTAAAAATATACCAAGGATAATCACAAAAAAGACTGGATTCTCCGGTTCATGCAGCTAATTAGATTGTCAAGTGATATGCTATAACTCCTAAATCAGTGCATTTAAAAAGGCAATAAATCAATCACTAACTCAAGGTGGTGAGGTTATTTTGTGTTAGAATGGAAAATGTACATGTACATGTAATTGTCTGATCTACATGTACATGTATATACATGTACATTTATTTAGTGGCACTGAGCAGGACTCAGTCAACTTTAAAGCAAGAATGTACGTGTATATGCATCAATACTGCAAATAGGCACTTTTCAATAACTGTGCATTTTATGGTTGGAGTGCATGAATATTACATGTACACTGAAGTTGGAAGGATTAATGAGATGAGGTGTTAATGAGATGACAATATAATTATCTACAGTTATCTATCACTGCTTTTGTAGCTCCGGAGTAGGTAGCCATCATGGAACTTTTTCAGGGCCTGTTTCAGCATTCAGTGCTGCAAACCGCCCAAGAGAAAAGTACAAAGCTCCTGGGAAAAACTTTCTCACTAATCCTGGAAAGATTGGAACTGGATATGGGTAAGATGTGAAAACTAAAACAAAATGCTTATGTACAAGTGGATTTAAGTAGTTATGCTACATGTACATGTATGTACCTGCAAACCACACAGAGAGTAGTGATTTTCTGCAGTTCTTCTTGCATTCCAAATTTCGTATTGTGCATCTTCCAAATTTCATATTGTGCATCTATAAATGTCCCCATTACAAAGCAGATACACTGTATGACTTTGAAAGAACAGAAAAGACATGGGAGTGATAAAGCAAAACAATGATGCACTTTCTTCTGTTATCCCAAAGTACTAGATACCAGAGTTTGGTTATGTTGTAATTGTAGGGTCTATGAACATTATCTGTACACGTTCACTTTGATAGCCATATACATGTACATGTAACTTATAACTTATATTTCACACAGCTATGTGGGTGTGACTATCGGTCCCAGTCATAAGTATTCCAGTGAGCCTTATGATGGTTCCAAAGAAATGAGAAATGTAAGAACACATGCATAAATATAAAGAGTAAAAACATTTCCATTCAAATGTTGAAGGATATAGGGATGGTAGTGCCAAAAATCATAGAAACAAGGTTTAATACAAATGTACTGTACATATACACATGTAAGTACTTATGCATGCGCAGGCAGGCAACAATAATAACATGCGTAACCCTGTAGTATCAGATATAGGGAGGGGGTTACGCATGTCATTATTGTTGCCTGCCTGCGCATACATAAGTACTTATATAATGTACATTTGTATTAAACCTTGTTTCTATGATTTTTGGCACTACCATCCCTATATCCTTCAACATTGGAATGGAAATATGTTTATGATGCTTTGTTCTCGTGCGTCACACGAGCCCTACCCACTTTCTGTAGCAAAGCGCATGGATCACATGATGCTACAGTGAGAAAATGGCAACCACCACACATAGGCCCTGTATATAGTACATGTACCTTGACTGAAGTGTATTCGACAAGCGAAGATGATATTGTTCATCAAGGATCATGCATGCTCCTGAATGAAGATATTTTGTGAAAGAACCACGGCAAATACTTGCCCCAGTTTTGAGGTACATGTACATGTACGTCGTTTGAACTGAAGAAGAACATGAACAAAATATTCAAAAACAGGGATGTCATTGTAACTGTGTATTGTACATACTTTGAGGGTCTTATATGATAGAGAAGCACTCACAGAGCCTGTTACATGTCTGAAAGGGCTTATAACTGTAACGTTTAGCTGTTTCATCTTGGTTAGTGGCGTGACATGTCAGTGCCATCCCTATATAGAGTCTACCGACTCTCTGATACATGTAAGTGCACATAACATATGAACCCTTAGCTATATACCACATCTGGTATCATGCAAACACGTAACTGTTCCATACATGTTAAATCTGAATACAGAGAGCATTGCTGTGTTCATACATGTAACATTTCACCTGTCTAGCACAAAAAATACGTACCTGTGCACACAGCACAAGTATATGTATACCTACATGTACACGTAAGTATTCCTTTCAGAAAGAACACAAAGCAGCAAAGAACAAAGAAAAGGGAGGTCCATTCAAGCTCAACAGTCACCCAACAGACTTCTTTGATGAAAATCCCTACCACTCCAAGAAATGTAAGAGGAGAATACTAAAGCTTTGTGATATTGATGTAGAAAGGAAAAATGCTAGTTTATACTCTCCCAACTACATGTATGTGTATTATAATTAATGTGCATGTGCCTCTATGCGCATTTTGAATACTAACTCCATTCCTTATACATGTGTGCAATGTTAATATATATACACACATGTACATGTACTCATACACCAGCTTTACCTCCAATTCGAGAACAAAAGGTGTCACAGGACAAGCCCAAACCATTCAAGCCAAGTTCACCTGCAAAAGTCGTGAGTTGTACAAATGCACATGTACATTCTGTATGCTTACATGTACATGTGTGTCTAGAGCTTTATTCTTTATCCAGGCTGGTGGTTGTAAAGCAGGCACCTTTGATGTGTATCCTAAACACTCTGAAGATCCCTATGCTAATCCCAAACCTCGTAGAGAGAGTGATGGGAAAGTAGCAGGACAGAAGGTAGGAGTGTTTAAGCCTTCTCCAGGACCCAAAACAATGCCAACATCATCTGTAGTGCAACAGAATGTGATCAGGTATGAATATATGTACATGTAGTTCCTTCACTAACATGCTACACACATACATATACATGTACAGTGTATTATAAAGTCAGTATACCCATGTAGGCATGCCAATGCACACCCATCATCCTACACAAAACCTTCGTAACCACTTTATACTCACCAAAAATATGCTTAGACTGATTTCTCTATCATCTGCTTATACTTTTGCACAGAGCAGCTGCTTTCTTAACGTACTTATTGGCTTTGTAGTTAAGCAAAACTATAACGACCTTCAGATACTCCCCAGAGAGTAAAGCAGAAACAATGGAAATAGCCGCAAGTAAAGCAGACAGACTTTCAAATGGGTTTTCAGACCGCACCCCCAAGGTAACACAATAGCTATGATAGAAGTAGTAAATTAGTACAGCTACAGACACTTTCTTCAGCTGGTATTCAGGTGTCCCTCTCAATTACAAGAGTAAAAACAACTTTAATGTTTAGTCACCTCACAGAGACTTTCTTCAGGACTACAGCTATTGATGACAGAAACAAATTAGTACATGTAGCTAGGATGAAACATGGATATGGAACAAGATCACTGTCAATAGCTGCAGTCCAGGTCACGATGGTCTCCGTGAGGTGAGCCAAATGTCAACTTTTTTTTCTACTATTCTGGTCTATTACAATAAAATTTTACTTACCAGATAATGAACAAATCTAAAAGCGGAAGTGCACATGTACATGTATATGAGGCACATGCACAAAAACAAATAATGGATATAGAAATTACCCAGATAGGCGGGCACTGATTACAAACATATTGTAGTTGCCTCTAAGACTTCAGACCTATAGCACAACAGACAAGCACTGACCTTGATTTTCACATGTAATTTTAGGTTTTTAAGAACTGTTACTGTTTCTACAGGAGGATGAATGCATCTAATTTCCAAACTGTGTCCACATCCTAACCCGGATTATGTATGTGTACATGTATATACATGTCTTTAGTATGATGTACATATGTATTATACATGTCCATACACATCTGTTTCTTAATTGAGTCTATTGCATGAACCTCTAGTTGTAAAAAATAATTCTGTCTGACATACTTCCCAGAGAGTTTGGGACTGCCATTCCTACATACTTCAGCTTTAATGAAAACTTCTTCATTTCTAACCTGACACAGAAAAAAGATACCATTGACAACTTATCTAAGAATCTCCTAATGACCGTAATATTATAGATTCACTATGTAAGAATGGCATAGATATGAGTTTTAAGAGCTCAGAACTCCGGAATGCAGGGCTATAACGTATAATTGGATTGATTTACTTATGTGCTATTACAATATCACCTGTGTCAAGAAGGAATGCAGTAGGGCTTGCAACACACAAATGGAACCATACAAAGAGGGTTGACTGTAACTAAATATTATACATATATATAATGAAAAACCAGAGTAAAGTATTTTCCTTAAAAAGGTGAATGAAGGAAATAGTGAAGCAAGAACAGCATATGCAGCAAGACAAAAGGAATGATGGCATGTACAACAATACCATGTGTAACCTCTCCCTACATCAGTATGGGTGTGGCCCCTGCAAGGGGAGAGCCCCCTGGAGGGGGGCATGGCAGCACTCCTGACCACTTTCTCTGGAGTAGCCTACTGCAGCTCCTGTCCTCGCAGTCTCCAAGAATTGCGTGTGGGTCTCTGAGGTAGAGGCTCGGAGGTAGCCATGCGCAAAAACACCAGTCGAATAAGAAAAATACTTCCCTAGTACTTTCGGTTGTAAATGTTGTGGATTTTCCTTTATATCGGCCATACAAAGTGAATTAGGTTATACCATCTATAGGGAGGGAGGAGAGCTGTAGGTGGAGGTCCGGTCCTGGGGAGTGGATTTCGTAGCCACCTTCCGGTCATAGAATGTCTATACTATCTATGGCCCGATACATGCCGTATTCTGGGTGGAGAACTGATGTTTCAGTTTTCTCTCTGATCCATCCTGGCTGCCAGCTTGCTTCTCTTCTTCTCAATGTTGGTCTCCATGGCAGCATCATGGAATGTGACCTGGGAAGGGGGAGATGAGGGAGAGAAGAGTTGTGAGTCCATGTTCTATTGTGCCCTAGTGTGTAAGCTATACTATAGTGCTTGCGTAGTGCTTGCATTATGTTGCGTTGCGCTGCGTTGTGTCAAGCATCTCGGTGTCCACTGTGGAGGTTTTTGATGCGTAAACTTGAGGCCTAAACGACGTTCTCAAACCAGGTGGTACGTGGGAGGTTCAGGGCCGTAACTAGCATGAGGCAGAAGAGGCAGTTGCCGCCCCTTTTTTGACCTTACGAATAGGCTTCGCCGCGAGCGAGCAAGCGAGCGCACGCAAGCAGCAGCTATAAGGCTAGGGCTAACAACCCGGGAGGGACAGCGCAAGCAGCAGCTAATCAGAAGCTAGTGCACAAGAAGTTATAAGGCAGCACCGATCGAATCAGGGGCAACGAGCATTGAGATAGCCTCGTCGCTTTTTTGGTCTAAATAATCGGCGCTGGAAGCGTGACACTCGATGAAAGCACGGGCATTTTCGCGTGCTAACCTGCAGTGTACTGCGCGCGCAGTACCTGCACATGCGGTCGTACGCGCATGCGCAGGTATGTAGGCTGATGACCTACGACCTGCATACACGTACATACAACTCTTATGCAAGGCTCTCTGGACTATTTTATAAGCTACAACTTCATATACTATCATGTTCTGGTATAGTTAAAATATTAGCTCTAAGCAGACAGATGCTTATGTTGTTATATATTTGTTTCTTTGAATTCAGATTGCTCCACAATTTTCTCTTCTGAGCCATTCACCAAGAAGGCATTCTTTTGTTTGACAGAGACAGCCTCAGCAACTTGTACATCCATGGCACCAGCTTCCTCAATGGGACCTTGTGGTGGCTCTGGTTCTCTGCTAAGTATGCTCAAATCAGATATAGCCCGAGGTAGTGTAGGTACCATCAGTGGAGGTGGAGTAGGGCGATACATCTCTGGCAGGCTACGATGAGGGGTATCGGTATAGCGATACGTGGTGAATTCAATGATACATGGTGTACCACCAGATACAATGCGGAGTCTGAACAATGATTGCCTCCTCTCTGGTGATTGCTGAGGAGATCATGTAAATGGTTAAATATTTTAATTACATTGTCTCACTATAAACTGCATTACCAAAACTTGTGACATTTGGTGTTGACATGATGACTTTCTCGCTGTCCATTCTTGCACTTGATTGATAACATCATAGCTCTGCTCTAAGGGCTCAAAGCTGTGGATATTGGTAATTCATACTTGTATGCAGCTGCAACCCCAATCACCAATGCATATAATTTAACTAGATGCTTTGTAACTCTAAACAGACTCCTATTAACATCACTCCACCAGAAGCAAGTGAGGCTAATTGCATAACTGGAGGTTTCATACCATCTACCTAACAAGGTACCTTGATGTAGTGCTATGACTGATTATGTCACTTTGGTAACTGGTATATAGACTGATTGTAACTTGCTGGCAATAAAGTCTAACCTTGGATGCAGAGGTTTATAGGAACTGAACATATTCTGGACGTCTTTGTTTGAAATCTGAAGTGGTCGTACAATAAGCAAAACAGCATCTTTGCAGAGGCATCCAGCCACTGTCTCCAACAACAGATCCACTACATATCAAAAGGATAATAGAAAGAAGAACAGTTACATGTAGCCGAAATACATGTGCCTGTGAAGCATTGTACCTGTTGTTAGATAGGAAACTCTTTCCTTGGGGATGGGTCCGATTACAATAAAACCAGTCTGAAGAAAACTGATAGAACCTGGACGCACCCAAATTGTCTTTAGACTCTCAAGAAACTAGTATAAAAAGCATACACAAAATTACAAGCATGCGCTCTGCTCAGTCTAGAAAGTATATATTCACTATGGAAACAGAATCTCTTGGTAGTGAAAATGTGTTGGTGTGAACTATACATCCATTATCATATGTACTATTCTTACTTCAGTTCTAGCATGACTCTCTGAGAAAAATATATCATCTGGACACGTTAGGGAAAGTGTGTGTGTATAGCACTGTTGAGCATTGTACACTTTACTCGCAATTCTGAAATCACTGTTGAAGTTGAGTGCTGTCACCTGTAGAAGGAAGGTATGTAGAGATGTGTGGTCTCAGAAATATGTTGACACATAGGTGTGTAATAAACAAGTTGCACTTGTGAGCTTCAACCCCACTTTCTCACATTCTTTGTACTCACTCTAAGGTTTGACCACTGGGTGCACCTGGTACTGTTTTGTACATATATATTATTCATACCCATTTGAAAACTCTAGCCAGGGATGTAGCAAAGCTGGGAATGCCAAATGATACTTCAATAGCACTACCATTATCTGGAGCCCGAGCTGCAAACCCAAGCACAGTTCCACGCATGGTACCTGGAAGAATCTGTGAAAATAGTTATAAAATGTATGCAGCAATTACGGATTCATATGTAGACTAAACTGGTGCTAACCATGCACACCCACACTCCAGGTTACTCAGAAAACTTATAACATTATTATCATCAACTACAGTAACATTCCTAAGATCCCTAAAATCAAGGACAGTCATGTATGTTTTCCACCCACCCAGTACTGCATAGCTACTACCTATTTAAACTGAAGCCACAAAGTTATTGTGTATCTCAAATTCCATGTTGCATCTGGGTGTAATGAGGCTGATTCTATTTGCATATTTGTGGTTCAGTGAAGTAACTGTGCTGATAACTATCTTACCACTGGAAAATCAAAAAGTAGTGATTGAAAATCCCTATAAATTCCAACTTTCTTTGATGCTTTGGAAAATGTCCACATCAAATCTCTTACATCCATCTCTTTATCTCTTGACTCACCCTCATGCCTTGATTCTATGTCTGTGATAGAAATCAACTACTAACTTCTAACTCTAAGTACACGTGCTATTAAATACAGAACATGAGAATTAATAACGTAATTTGCACACTGTATGATATTGAGTGAGTGATCCTTACCATTACACTCCTGTGCTGCTATATTTCTGTGTTTACGTTCATGGATATTCAATCTTCGTCTATCATCATCATTTAACTGCTTTAAAACATTAGCAACCTGAACTTGTTTAAATATGTAACCAAGGCCTCCATCTGTGCAGTGTAATTTCATGACCAAAAAATCCATGTTAGTCTTGATACGTGGTCCACCACATGACACTTGCTGCATTAAGCAACTGAAGTGGAAAAGATACCTGAAACCACTTCCAATGCAGCTTGATGTTGGGAGTTTTGGAACATAATATTCAGAAGGAAGACCATAGTTATACGAAAAAATAGCAATATCTGAAGAACCAAGTTCTTTTGGATGAACACTGAAACACCACACAAGGCCCCAGATCAGCCCAAATCCTGCCAGTGCAAGAAGCAACATCTCTACTATCCACAGTACTTTAAGGAGGTTGAGAATGTCAAAAACACATACCACATCTGTATGTACTGGCCAATCATCTGTTGCACCATCAAAGTCATTTGGGCAATTAAAACTTGATCCAAACGTTCCATAAAAGAAGGCAGCAACAAATATTAGTCCACAAATAACCCAAGCCAATTGAAATCCTAGCTTGACGATATACAAATGAAAAATACGACCACATTTGCAGCTTGCAAGTGCACCTTCCAACTGCCTTACTATAAGGATATTAGCTGGTGAATACTGACCTGTATCTTCTTTAGTTTTTTTCAGCATAGTAGCGAGTACGAAGAAGAAATGAATAGAAACACTGAAATGATTCATCCACAAGTAGTGTGGAACAGCTATCAGCAAACCGTGGACAACCATAAAAATAGAAATATATGCGCCAAACGGCACGTTACTGGCGCAGAAAGTGTTGATAAACCTTTCTTCAGCATCACTGTAGTTGGTATTTGGAGGGAAGCAAGCTACTTTACCACCGCGAACAAACTCAATAATGATATCCACCGCGGCTAAAGCGAGGATCGACCATACTACTAAGAGAACTACGTTATCCCAGAAGAAGTCTCTCGGTATAAGGCGATTAGGTGAATTGTCATCCTCTCCTTTCAGATCTTCAGTTCGGCTCTTCCTGTAGCTACTCATTTTCATTCAAATTTTTAGCGGTACTAGTCCCATACGACCAATCTCTTCTTTTATTACTGTTTTCGCTGGCATGTAGTGCGCTGCGCGCGCGAACAATTGCCACCCGGAGATTGGGTTAATGGCATATATAAACTACGCGCCCATGCGCATAGGCACGGAGGATCCATGGGCGCTTACGGAACTAGCCAAGGCGGGGGGGCCTGGGGGGGCCTGGGGGGGGGTTGGGGGGTACCCCCCATCTAGGTAATTTGCCTCTTCATGCCTTGGTTTGTGACGGGGCCATTACGGGCTGGCTAGGGTATGGCTAGTTACGCATGCGTGATTATGGATACAGTTTATATATGCCATCTACCAGGAGATTGAGATTTCTGCATCGGCTGATGACCAATGAATGCACTAAAGTGCAGAACTCTCGGCGCCATGAGTTAGCTGAGCTGCCGTGAGAACATGGCGACGGAAAAGAGACGGACTAAAAACACGCTAACTGTTCCGTGCCGCTTACCGTCAATAAGACGGCGATACAGGTTATCTGCAGTGTATTCAAGAACTGAGCACTGCCTCAAACACTGACACAAAAGAGGCCAAGATACTTTTTTTGGTAAATAAGACTATGTAGAATTGTTTTGTTCTTTGTGTAATGACACAGGAACTGTATGGTGTCGTTTTTCACTTCCATTTTCAAGATAGAGAAATTGTTTAAAATATTAAACGGTATGTTGTGAGAGAGATGCTACCTGCCTTCTCAGCAGCGGTGGATGATGTAGAAGCACTTAGCATTGTGAGCGAGTGCAGAAAATAAAGATACAAATCAAACTTTACATCACAGATTCTCAGTGCTCCCAATCCCACAACTGGCTTATTAAAGTCAAAGTCAAAGTATTATTGTTGCCCTCTTCGGGATAGTGTACATAGAATGCATATATCCTACAGTACAAGCCTCCAGAAATAAAAATTGAGTAGCTAGTGCGAGAGAGTGATATAGTACGAACATACATATGAGAGTGACAGAAAAATATAGCAAGGGAAAATGACTCATATGGGTGTAACAACAGTTAGCTGGAGTCTCATGGAGGTAATGGCTTCCGCTACCTTAAACAAGTTGTCGAAATCCTTGTTTTCCAACCACATCACAACAGTGTCCAATTTGTAGCTGGTGAGATGTTCAGCGAACAAGTGTTCTGAATATGAGGCGGGAATGATAGTATTGCAGTGAGGGCATGCTCTGTCTCTGAAAGTCGGTTTGGCTAGTGCTCCAAAGAGGCCCTGCATGAGCCTTGTGCCCCGAACACCATACTCGAGTGCTTCATCCCATATACTATTCCAGCCTGAGGCAATCCCGTCAGTAGCTGAGACTACAGCAAGTGAGGAGTGAGATCTAGAGTCTTGCAAAGTGCAAATCCAGTCTTTTTCCAAGATATCTTCTTTTGCATCACGCACTATTGATCATGCATGAGAGGGATTTTCAAGACATAGCTGTAGATAGCTAGTGCCAAACTATTGCTCCAGGAAACGACACTGCTGTACAAGACTGATCTCATAAACATCTTCTGATGCAAGTGTTCGAAAAACGTGAGCTGAGACAGTCATCTCTCTCCAGTAATCTGGCCAGGAAAGTTAGCTTACGAGTGAGAATCCTTGCTGAGGGCCAGTGCAGTCCAATAAGAGTGCCAGTGTTAGAGTGGTACTCGGCGCGCATGCGCAGCGAAGGTTTCGGTAGTCGTCTGTGTGTGTGTGTGTGTGTGTGTGTGTGTGTGTGTGTGTGTGTGTGTGTGTGTGTGTGTGTGTGTGTGTGTGTGTGTGTGTGTGTGTGTGTGTGTGTGTGTGTGTGTGTCTGCCTGTTAAGTAACATCTCACCTCTGGAGCGTCTGTTCGTCCTGAAAATACTGTCTTTTTAAACGTAGAATGGTAATAGCGCGTGCGCTTTTAAGGATTGGTGCACGCGCGTAGGCCGATCTGCACTTTGTCCCGGAGGAGGATAGAGGACAGTGATAAACCTGAAGGCTCTGAACAGACAGAGCATTTTAGACAGAACATTTCAAATCGAGGGAGTCCATTTCAGAGGATTGGTTGGCAGTAGTAGATCTGAAAGATGCAATCCCAATCCCCAGATTTCACGACAGGTTCATGCACCAGGAAAAACACCATCAGTTTCAGTGTCTACCATTTGGCCTATCATGGTCTTTACGAAGCCTGCATCTGGGGGATGGGGATTGATGCCATTGAGTTCACTAGTACGAGGTCACTGCACTCGCCCAATAATTTAAGAGCCAGGGTGGCCCATAAGTCAAGATATGAGCATAATAAATGGCTATTGCGGTGGTTGTGCTCTGGCATGTATGGAAAATGCCTGTGTTACAAAGTGAGCTAGTGATAACAAGATTTGTTGGGTTTTGGTTGCATGATAACTGATCTAGGAGTGACAGGTGCTGAAAGGACTGATAGTAAGTTCTGCATAAATCCAGACACTTTGATCTATGCGACATTGAGTTGATCTATGCGACAGTGAAGAAGAAAGTGTAGTTCATCTTTGACAGTAGAGAGATTACACATTTGACAGAGCCTGTCTTCAACTGGGAGGGTATTGGAACGATGGTACCGGCCAATTTCAAGCCTTAGTGGATGAGAACTCATTCTAAATCTTGTCAAGGGGACTCTCAAATGAGGAGGGAGAGAAAGATAATTTTCATATACTAGAAATATTAGTTTGTAGGTTCTCAGTTTCCCATTAGTGCATTTTAGTGAACTTGACCAACCTTGGAAGTACCGGTCATGCAGTCGTTTTGACAATTCATTTACTGATGATGTACAAACCAGTCTCATGGGGACTTCAGAGAAGCCTAGATAGAAGATAGAAATTAATAGGCAAAAAAGGACTGAGGTTGTAATTTCGGCGAACACCTTTGTTACAAGGAAAAAGTTGTGTGGTGTTATCTTTAATTCTGACATGTGAATATGCTTTAGAATACATATTACAAAGCAAAGTGAGGATGCGAGCTTTGACCAAAGAAGAGAATGGTCCACGCTATCAAAGGCTTTGCTAAAATCAATAAAGCAAGAATATTGGAATATTGAGGTTTCTTAATGAGGATGAGTAGGATAAATTGGCAATCAGTTGTTCTCCTTTCTCAAAATCCAAATTGGGACTCATTTAGTTATATATATCTTCAGCCCAACTGAGGATTCATGGAAGTAAAAATGTTAGCTATTACATTCAAAAGTGTAATTCCTCTGTAGTAGTTGGGGTTGTCTTCGCTGCCAGATTTGTAAATAGGGCAAATTTTTCCAATACTCCAAAGGGATGGGAATTGTCCAGTCTCCTAAATTTTATTGAAAATACAAACACAAACACATCCCTTCGATTTCACAAACTGGGTAAACTATACTGTTTGCTGTGAAAACAGTATGGGATTCAAGTTCAGGAAACTTGTGAAAGCAAATTTGAGCACTTGGGGCTTCTACAGTGGATGCAGAGGTAGCAACTGTTCTGATATCGTAAGCATGCAGGTAAGTACCACCATAGATGTTATACCTAGACCAATGGCCTCCATGGTCCTCAGGAGAGGGTCCATAACAAGGTCGAAAAGCGTTGGTGAAATGATGGAGCATTGATGTAGTCCTTTCTCTATCGGGAAGGTAGGGGATGATCTCCTATCATCCTGCACAAAACATCTCCCATATTTGTACCAGTTCCTGATGATACGCCAGGTTTTCCATTCACTCCAATCAAAAATAGCCAGTCCAGCAACACAGCAAACTCAACACTGTCAAAGGCTTTCTCCAGGTCGAAGAGGCACATGTGGATGGCGGACGCCATGCTAATATACCTGCAAAAGAGCATCAGAGCAACCCAAATGCTTGCGGAAAACTGACTGATTTTGATGGAGTAAAGTTTACTTCAATCAGAGTTTGTTTTAATCTGGAAAAAATCAGGTTCTCCACGATCAGGTTTTCCAGGATCTTGGATAGTGCAGAATTCATTGTGATGCCCCTAGCCACTTGCTTTCCCAGACTTCAGCTTCCTAATAGCCCAGACTAGCTCCTCTAAAGTGAAGTGTATATCTCATCTTCATTTGAGATTGACATCATTTCTAAGCATTTTGCTAACTGCTGGAGACCTTGGTCTGAGCCAATACAAGACTTGGAAAGTTCACAAAAGTGGGCACTAAGCATGTCCTCCTTGTCGGACAGAACCTCTCACGATTTGGAGCATCTCGACTTCATCTTATGAGGTCGACTGTCCTTCTTTTCCTGATTCATAGCTGCACAGATGTTAATATGCTTCCTAATTTCTTGAATACTGTGGGCCCTCTTGTGGTCTTCTGCATATCTTCCAGTCTGATTTACTACTTTTGCACAGAGAATCAAGAGTCATAAAAATGCGGTCCTTCTGTTCTTCTTTGGAATAGTTGGTTAGAGTCCATTCTGCTATAGTCTTAATGCCAGGTGCAGCCTGCTCAAATTCCTTCCACTAGTCAGTCTGGCACAAGTACCAGCTGAGATAGATGACGGAATGCTTAGACGAGATTTCTGTATAGGTGATGGAATGTTTGAGAGCGATTTCCATCTGTCCACGTAATGCAGTCCAACATGAGAGCTCTGTAAGACAGTTTTCTATTGACATGTCTATTTTGACTTTATAAACTGTCTAAATGATGTAGAATGTCAAACTTCATCCTGACCTCCAGTTCAAGCTTCCCTAGATGTGGTCTTCACATGCAGGACAGAGACTCCTGGGATGCACATATCAGAACAGCTAGTTTGGGTTAAGTTTGTTCTTCCAAGGTCCCGTCTGAGGGACGCAAGGTCCTGCTTGACTGCCTGAATCTCACCTATAACACTTTCTTTCAGGGAACAGTGGAAGACTTTCTCTTTCAAAAAGAGATGATATAATGGAGGATTGGAGGGACTGCTGGGTGAAGGCTGGATGGATGAGCTGATGTTTCTCTGGTCGTGAGTTAGGTGGTTCTGATGTAAGTGTAGGTTTTACCATGGCAGACGTTAAGGTGACAGTGGTAGTAACTTCACAATGTGCTGGTGATAGTGGGAGATGGGCTAGCGGAATGCTGGAAATCACTCACAGTATCTGCATCTTATACTTAGGTTGGTTAAGGTGGCCTCAGGTACTAATTACAGATCAGAGACACTGGCAAGTCTAAGAGCATGAATGTGCTATTTCCTAAAACACTGTGCTGGATACCAGAGATAGGCTCACTAATATAGGACACCAGAATAAGGGAAGAATTTGATGAATTAACACTACCGCTTGTGTTATGGAGAAAAAAGGCGACTTTCAGAATATATATACTTGATCTCAGCACTGACTCAAGCGTTTTCTTCCATGGTTTTTTTCATGCAGCCATTATGCAGCTATAATTGGGAGTCCATGCTACATCGTGCATGCTTTCTGCGAAATGTGACACTTCAATCTGCAGCTGTTGGCATTTAGATATGACATGTACATGCACTTTCTCTTGAAACTAATGTGCCAAGCTGATTTCCATGTATATTACATCATCAAATTGGTGTGCGCTGACAGATAGATGACATAATGCGCATTCCAGTGGTGGCCAGCGCCAGTTCTGAGTCAGCAATAATTGTGTGAGGCTGCCTTAACCAGGTTTATCAATACCCACGTGCACCTTTGAATTCCTGGATTGCTCCAACTGTTTAAGCTGTGCCAGCCACTGCTTCATATTGCTATCTACATGACTAGATTGAAACCATGATATTTAGAACTAGCCAATACATTTGCAGTGTTACGCCTGCACAATCTTGATTTTGTGGATTTTCCTTTTATATCGGATGTCGTGCTGCCTTGCGCATCCTGCGCTTGCACCTGCTTATATATCCAGCCATACAATGTATCTTTACTACCTAGAATTAACATAGAATTAGTATATACAACTACTCCACTTTATATATATATATATATATAAAAATGAAAATAAGACCTTTTAGTGCATTGATGTTGTACAAATAACTACTTAGAAGTCTCCGTATAAATATTATGCCGACTGTAACATTCTTGAGCACTCATGAAGACCCTAAAAGAAATAGGTTTCCAAAAAGAAAAATGCAAGTGAAGATTTTGGACTATGAAGCATTAATCCCACAATTACTAAAGACAAATCTACTTGCAAGACATCCTGGATTGTAGGAGTATCAATTACAACATGATAGGGCCTCTCACCAGGGAAGAATGCAAATATTATTAGGTGGATAACGGGAACAGTGTAAAATGAAATTTTCTGACTGTTCAATGCAATGACGTTTTGAGTAAAGGAATTCTATGGCCTGTGAAAAGATGGGGGTCTAGAGTGAGCTGTGTCTAAAAACCAACAGAATCATGAGCACACAACCGAGTTGCACACTCTTTTACCTCCAAAACACAATTACAGAATAGCAGACCCGGCACCTATAATCCAGTTGTTGAGCTTTTAATGTGACCACTTTCTTCCATGTGCAGATACTGATATTGTCTGATACAGTAATAAGTTGCATATACTTTAAATTGGGGTGCTCTATATGAATCCAAGGTGGGGCAAGAAAAATGATCACAAGTAGGCTCATGTGATATGAAATATGTCAAATATACACTGCACAAGCTTGATTTTTTGATTTTCCTTTTTTATCGGATATCATACTGCCTTGCGCATCGTGCGCTTGCACCTGCTTATATATCCAGCCATACGTCTAGGTGGATTGACCGCAATGCTGAGCATCTAGTATCTTTACTACCTACAGACAGTGGACAAAGTGAATTAACAAAAACTCATGACTATATACAACTAATCCACTTTGTGATATATATATATAACAAAGTGGAATAATTGTATATACAACGTAGTCATGAGTTTCTGTTAATTCACTTTGTATGGCTGGATATATAAGCAGGTGCAAGCACAGGATGCGCAAGGCAGCACGACATCCGATATAAGGAAAATCCACAAAATCAAGCTTGTGCAGTGTATATTTGACACTACAGAGTCAGTGTGCAAAATAATTAGGTCTATTTAATGAATATCATAAATCTACTTAGCCTCGTATCTAGGCCCCTCCCAAAATGAAAGAATAGAACTCGACCTGTGAGTTGTCAGTTTTACTTGTGTTGTAGCCAGATACTACTGATGAAGACCCACAAGTCAAAACGCCTAGTTCTATGCTATGTTCTGCTCTAATAATCTGTTGTACTAACCTAAACGCAGCGGACTGGAGTTCTGAGTCTGTTTTTCAGCGGTTCTATTATTAACCAACAGAAGATCCTTCGTTTGGGGGAGGGGTGCTCTCTACAAGATAGTAGACACTGATTCTTTACCTGATCCTTATATAAGTCCTTATATAAGTGAGACTCCAATAAGTTAAGAGCAGCGCTCGAATATTCAACAAGTTAAGAGTGGTACTCCAATACTTCTGGATTGATCATATATAAGCCCAGAGGGCTTGCTACAAACACCACCATTGATATGGAGACCAAGCCTTCTGAAATGCAATTTGAGAATGGCTCAGATCATGCAGTGGTTGGAAGCTATTTAGAGTTGTGTGAGGAAGGTGAGGTTAAATATATCAACGGCCCTCCCACCCTCCCTGTGTTTACTTGGAAGTGCGTATGTGTACCAGAGGAGACTAAGGGGTGGGTTATATTACTTGTTTCAAAACAGGTGAGCTGAAAGACCATGCAGGATGAAGAACTAATACAAGGCTGAGGTTGCAGGGAATTGCAGGGGTTTATAGTCATGTGTAATTAAACCACACCTCCAGAAGTAGTGGAAGTCATTATATATTTGCTACTAAAATTAGCGGTTTGAGCAGGAAAACTGGCCATACACCGTTGATATGTTCAACCTCACCTTCCTCAAACAACTCTGAATAGCTTGCAACCACTGCGTGGTATGAGCCATTCTTGAATTATAGGAGTGCATACATTTCATTTGAAACTTACCATCTCAGTACTATACTGCAATGGGGTCTTATTACAATGATCTTTCACAACCACACTAGCTCCCTTTAAGAGAAGAACACGAAGAATGTCTGAGTGATTCCCCAAAACAGCATAATGTACAGCAGAGCGCCCATTTTCATCTTGCAGGTTTACATCACAGCTAATATGAAAATATTAAAAGCAGTGGTAGAATGCATCTAGTGTGAAAGTGGAGTGAAGGTGTGAATATCTAGTGTAAAGGTGTCAATATTAAAAATAAATTATATCTATTAAGAGGTAGTACTGAGCCAGCTTCTGATTCTACAACTTAATTACTATCAGAGCCTCACCTCTGAGACAAGCAGGAACTGCTACATAGTTGGTGATTCAGGCTTTGCCATATACACAGATAGTTTGAGCTTTTACAACCAGTTCTACATCTATTCACTGATACTAGCTAGCTATGTAGAGGAGTTTCAGCTTGGTGTATAACTGATATGGCCCATTTGTTGCTTTGTCAGTAGTAGAATTAGAAGCTGACATATCCATGACTCTATTCCTAGTCTAAATGGATCTTTAGCTGCTTTAGTACACTTAGAAACACTTCTCCAGATCTTACAGACTTGAACTAGAAAAGTGATGCTTAAAACCAAATGTACCAATATGACATCTTATTGTTTCACCGGTTCTCTAAATTCAAGTGCTTGAAACTCGAGTTATATAGCCCTTCATTGAAACTACAGTAAAACAAAGAATATATAGTCTAGCTATTAGTCAAACGGATATTCAAGAGAAAATAAATACTTTATACACAACGTTTCGACCTTTCAGCCTTCATCAGGTGTGTACAATTAAATGAAGATGGTGACATAGACAATAAATAGGACTGTAGTCCCTATTTTTATTTTCCTATTTAGGACTACATTCCTATTTATTGTTTATTTTCTCTTGAATATCCGTTTGACTAATTATAGCTAGACTATATATTCTTTGTTCTACTGTAGTTTCAACAAAAGTATAGTCTAGACAGTAGGTTTGTTGTTGTTTAGCTACCTTCCCATTACTACTTGATTTGTCAAAGGATAGCCTTTCATTGTCTCATAAAAGCATCGTAGTGTCTGTGAGCTCTGGACATGTGGCAGAGCTTGCCCCTGAGACCTCACATTGACCCGTGTGTACAAAGTTCACTGCTAAGACCTCACACTAAACTGTGTACACAGAAACCTCTGGAGCTAGTGTAAGTCACACGATGTATTGTTCTTTGTGCGATTTAGAGTGCTCAGGCTCTGTCTGGTCTGAAGGCCCATACTTAGTCTTCTTTGGACCATAGACCCTTAAAAACTATAACGAGTCACAATAAAACATATAATGTGCGTTTATGTCGTTCAATACGTGACTTATGGGAACTCAGACTGTGGTCTCAAGACCAATACAGCACTCGGCTGTGCCTCGTGCTGTATGAGTTGAGTCTCTCAACCACACCACTTGTTACCATAAATCACATATTGAACTCCAAACGTACATTATCTATTACATACAATACTATAGTAACCATTTAGCATGAATTCTAGAACATCTGGGTAGTTTATAAAGGGTTGGTGTAAAACCTGGACCATGGACTATGGAGTGCACCATGGACTGGACTATGGACTGAACCATGGATTGAACTCTGCTAACGTGTTCTAGATTGACAAGTCAGCTGTGTAGCTCTGGAGGCCTGGATAAGACCGAAGACCTGCTACAAAGCTCAATGAATGCACTAAAGTGCAGAACCCTCTGCGCCGTGCATTGTGGACAGACCTTGCTTGGAGGCATGACCAATGGCAATTCACGAAACTCAACTCACAACAACTTCCACACAGGCCGCTTACCACGTACACGTGGTTAAATACGCATGCGCACTCTGCAGGAAAATGGTCGACTGTACGTATGGCTTTCAACGGAGGAGTGCTGGATCTCTGCAACGGAGAGGTTTCAGAGAAAAACTCACAATTTTTTACCTCTGTTGCCCGCTGAGTACGTGACAGGATTTTCAGGACGAACAGATCCTCCAGAGGTGAGATTTGACTTAACAGACACACAGACAGACAGACCCAACTACAGTAACCCTCCTGCACATGCGCGGAGGGTTAATAAGTTAAGTACGCACTCAGTAAGCACTAATAAATCACAGAGGAGAACAAAGTAGCCTATACATGACAGAGAAATTAGAGCTACAATGGATTGTCTGAGGTTGCGAGAAAACCAGCGCTGGAATTCCAAATGCCAATGAAAAAATATTTATAATGAAGCAGATGAGCATTGTAATCAGACCTGATCCAGATAGGTGCGAGGTGGTGAAGAGGAGGGCCTTTAATCAGAGAGGGATCTACGTGCATCTGCCAGTGATAAAACGAAGAATAGCTACTGTACACACACACTACAGTGTATGGCTCCTAAAACAAACCACACATTGGACTGGCTGGATCACATTCATTTGCTGCATGGGCATAAACATTACTATACAAGTACTTGAGAATAGAGCGGCAGAAGGGTACACCCTGGTTGAGTGTGCACAGGAAACAGTCACATTAATATGTATATCAACTTCAATAAGCGGCTACATCACAAGTTTGTTCTCGTCCGTGATTTATTAGCGCTTACTAACCAAGCACATACTTAACTTCCTGTGCAAGCTAAGCAGTAGGTAAGCTTTGTAGCAGGTCTTCAGTCTTATCCAGCCCTCCAAAGCTACATAGCTGACTTGTCAATCTAGACGCGTTAACAGAGTTCAGTCCATGGTTCAGTCCATAGTCCAGTCCATAGTTCAGACCATAGTCCAGTCCATGGTCCAGGTTTTACACCAACGCATTTATACGTCACACGTTCAAAGGTGCTATAATTCCTACTTCAACACATTCACTTGCCCCAACAATAAACTAAAACAGGACATACAGAACTACATCACACTGGCAGCTTTCAGGTTTGCAAGTGCTACCATTAGCTTGTTAACCCTCGGCGTGCATACGCAGGAGGGTTACGGTAGTTGGGTCTGTGAGTTGGTGTGTGTGTCTGTCTGTTAAGTCACATCTCACATCTGGAGAATCTGCTCATCCTGAAAATACTATCATGTACTCAGTGGGCAATGGACATCAAAAAATAGGTAAGGTTTTCTCTGAAATTGCTCTGTTGCAGAGATCCAGCACTGCTCCGTTGAAAGCCATATGTATGGTCGGCCATTTTCTGCGGTAAGTGGACATGTGCATTATTGTCAATACCACGTGAGTTGCTGCCTCGAAGCAAGGTCTGTGGTATGAACTCATGGTGCTGAGGGTTCTGAGCAAAATAACAAAACTATCTTTCTCATTAATGAATGCACCAAAGTGCAGAATCCTCGGCGCATGCCCTAATTTTAGCACTAAAGTGCAACCACTCATGATGAGTTATTGTAAAACTCCTATACTATTACATCATTGACAATAATACGAGTATTGAAAGCGGACGTGCTATTGATAACGGAGAGTATATGGAAAGTTTCCAGGCAAAAGCTTAGAAGCCTTACATTGACCCATACTCCAGGCAGCATTTAACCTACCATCAGGAACTTTAGAAGACTATGTCGTTGAAAAACTGTGCGTCAGCACTGTAGGTGGCTACAGCATACAAATGATGCCGTAACTTTGGAATGAAGCACTTCAGAGAAAACCCCCCAAATTTTTTGACCTCTGTTGCCCGCTCAGTACATGACAGTATTTTCAGGACAAAGAGACGCTCTAGAGGTGAGACACACACATAGACAGACAGAGATAACTACAGTAACCCTCCTGCACAAGTGCATGGAGGGTTAACTATAGTTTCTGGGCACATTTATTGCCTGTTGCTATGTATGTCAGATTTGCATAACTATGAATTATCTAATCAGATTGCAAAACGCTAGGGTCCTTCTTTTCATAGAGACCTAGTTCCTATGATCTACATAGCAATGCGCGTCAGTTTAATCTCATCATCCAATGAATCTACAGCACTAAACAGGTTAGACCTGTAGCGCATGAAACTAAAAGGTCTGGGCCCTTAGTAGCGTCTGAGGCATTTTAAATCATGTAGATCCCTAAGCTGCACGTCTAACCTGTTTAGATTTGCACGCAGTAAATTCAAAACTGACACGCATCACTAAGTAGAGCGTGGAAACGGACTGGAGTCACGTGAAGTTGCATGCAAAGCAGCGTGTTCTGTAATTCATGTAAGCCAGAGGCCAACTATAGAGTGGAAAATAAGGATCCTAGCGTTCTGCAATCCAACTGGATAACTCAAAGTTATGCAAATCTACGTTTATAGCAGTGGTTTTTATATAAGCTACAGGGCTGTATCTGCATACAGCACAGGTCATGAACCTTGATGAATACACCAAAGTGCAGAACCCACCACATGCATGTAATTCGCATGCGTGCTATCCGCAGGAAAATGGCCGACTCTATGTATGGCTTTCAACGAGGGAGTACTGGATCCCTGCAAATGGAGTGGTTTCAGAGAAAAATCCACAAATTTTTGGACCTTTGCTGTCTGCTGAGTACGTGACAGTATTTCAGGACAAACAGACCAGCACACCAGACACTGAGCCCAGATCACCAGACAAAAGTCGGTCCCCTCATTCCCCCTTATAGCTGCAGTGGTCATTGCCTAACTGGCAACCTCACACTGCAGACCAGCAGTTAGGCAACGACCACCGCAGCTATAAGAGGGAATGAGGGGACCGACTTTTGTCTGGGGATCGTGGCTCAGTGTCTGGTGTGCTAATTTGCTGGTCATTAGACCTGGGTTCGACTCCGGACGGAAGTTTGTCTTTCTCATTCCCTCTTGATCACCTGGGCCTGTGTATGCTGACATTAAAACTTAAGAGTTAATACCATTCTTGTGCTTCCATAGTAAATACCCCACAGAAGACATAAATCATGCCCAATAGGCACATATACTAGATAAAGCGCGAGATCCGAGGGCATGTGGCGCCTGAGGGTAGTATATGTACGGTATTTGGGCACGCTTTACATGATTTGTGTCACTGAAATGCAATTTGTGGTGGCAATGTATACTGATAAGTGTGTGGTTTGCACTTAGATAAATGTACCAGCTAGCAGGTACTTTATATACAATATAAAGTGCGTGGCAGCATTATTGATCTGTCTACGCAAGATGACACAATTGTGAAATAGATTTACCACCTGAGTTGATGGTATATATATACCTAGGAAACGATGAAAGGTAGTGAACAGTATCTGTAAATCCTTCCATACAGGCAAGATGCAGTGCACTCAATCCAGTAGTATCAACAAGGTTGATCTCATTTGGCTAAAAGGAAATAGTGTAAAACAACATGAAATGTAGTGTTGTAGTACTATAAAATAGAAAGCACTAAAGTGCTTACCCTCAGTGGTATGGAAAACCATTCATAATTTTTTGGTCCCGGACTTCTGTGTTACGTTTTCTACCATCTCACTGTGACATTGTTCATTTTTGCAGCATAAGTGACCTGCATGTGTCTTTTTCCCATGTATTATAATTTCCGGAGATATAAGCCTGCCACGTGCATTTTTTCCACTTGCTTAATATATCTACTGTTGTTTAATTGTTACATTTTTATGAATCTGGATTACATCTGCCCCTCGCATGTGCAAATGCTGAACAACTAATGTGTAGCAACTAGGCACAGAGTTCTATTATTTGTAGTTACCGAAGTGCATGCAGCTGCTTGAATCTTGCCTCGTTAGCAACCAAACCATGGGTTACTAATCACATAGCTCAGAGTGTGATTATTAGGACCTAGAGCAATTAATACTTGGGTTTTAAATAAATTTCCTAGATTTTTTGGCGAGCAGAGTGAGCCTACCTAGTGGTCTGAATGGGTGATTTTTCTATATAGGTATGTTGCTATGGTTATATGTTGCATATACATGTACACCACATCAGTTTATTCGCCCACGCGCGTACGCCGAGGGTTCTGCACTTTAGTGCATTCATTACATAAGTAATCTTCACAGAAGATCACTTTACTTCTTGTTGCTTTCTAGCTACATACCAAGTCATCGATTTATGCATATATATGCGGAGTTCAAACTCTGCTAACCTTGAAAGTTTATCTACACAGTTAGCTATGTATAGTCCCTTGTTACAGTGTAGTCTACAATTAAAATCACGGAAACAAAAACTGCCACATGCCTACAAAAACTGCCACATGCCTACAATCAGGACAGAGCTAAACACACATGTATGTACAGGCAAATCCCTACTATCAGTTACTCTCTTACTTCCTAATACATATGCTGTCTTCTCTGTATTATTAACGAGGAACAAATTTACATATCCATATATAACGAGGAACAAATTTACATATCCATATATAACGAGGAACAAATTTACATATCCATATCCTCTGCAGCACCACAATGACAGGAACAATTAAATGATGTAGCAATGACAAAATCCAAAGAAAAAAGTGTAGTATATGCAGTAAAGATGGGATAATACAATTGTCCTTAGATCTCTTTAATATGGGGTTATACTTGCCATTATTTTTGCATGCTATCATCTTGCTGCATATACACTGGCCTTTTTTTGGCACTGCTCTCCCTATATCCCTTAATGTGTTCACCTTTGTAAACATGACTGATTCAAGGCGAAATGTACCAGAACAAAAATGTTTTCATTAAAATACGGATGGATTAAGGGATGGCAAAGGCAGGAATGATGGCCTGCAACAATAACTACAAATGTGGGTATACAGGTAGAGCACTACACTTCTTATGTTGAATACCAAATACAAGAAAGAACATACTAAAGTGCTCACCTTTGTTTCAACAATAGCTTGAGTGCATGGAAGGGAGTTTGAGCTGACGGCAAAATGAAGTGCAGTTCTACCCTGATGGTCACTGATACTTAAGTCGGCCTAGAATAACAAGAATAAAGAAGGATATAGGGATGGTAGTGCCAAGTGTCATGGAAAGAAAACACTATATGCATGGCAAGCAACAAGTGTAGGGATGTTATAATTGTTGCCTGTCATGTACGTATATGATTGCATATTTTTACCAGTTGTAATCATGGCACGCATGCGCAACAAGGGTTACTGTAGTTGGGTTTGTGTGTGTCTGTTTCAGTTAATCAACATCTCACCCCTGGAGCGTCTGTTTGTCCTGAAAACAATACCACGTACTCAACGGGCAATGAAAAGTTACGGCATCATTTGTCATGCTGTAGCCGCCTACCGTGATGATGTGTGGTTTGTCGACGACAGAGCCTTCTAAAGTTCTTTAAAGTGGTGATGGTAAGTTAAATGCTGCCTGGAATATGGACTAAAAGCTATAGTACTAAGCTATTCTAGGAAACTTCCGTACACTCTCCATTATCAATAGCACATGTGCTTTCAATACTTGTAGTAGTAGTATGAGTAACAATAACTCATCATGCTGTGACTGAGTGCCTAGTCTCGCCAGCCAAAACCTCTCCCGCTTTTGAGAGGTATGCATTCTGTCCAGTCAACGGTTGAACGTATGTAGCTTTGAGTCCTACAGTGGGAGCCATTTTGGCGATGAAAACAGAGTATGTTGTGGTTGTGGAGGAGCAGGCTCACTTTTTAGGCCCTGCCTATTCATTTCCCATAATCCCTACATCTGTAAATACTAAAAGGGGTTATGCATGTTATGATTGTTGCATATCCTCCCCTGCCTTTGTCTGCATGCATGCTGCACTTTGACCTTGTTTCTATCCTTTTTGCACTTCAATCCTTACATCCTTCAACATTTTTGTTTTACACTTGTAATACAAAGAACTAATCATGGTCTGGGGTCATGTCCTCCCCCCCCCTCCCAGGACCTTCTCAGATCGTTTCTGATGGAGTTTGGAGTAACAATGTGTCTGTTTCCGACGCTATTCACAATTACTTTTACTTTGATCTGAGGTGGTCTGGCAGCATTTTTGCTGGTCTTTAAGTGTTACAGAAGGGGAAGGATCCAATTGCATATAATTAATGCACTAAATGAGCTAAACAGCTCATTCTGGAAATGTGGGAAGCCTTTGACCCTCAGTTAAAATGTCAAAGTCAGAGGGCCTGTGTATCAATACTTGGGTTGCAAGATTTGCACTCCCTTTAAACCTACGTTCTACAAACTGAAGTTGACTATGTACCTTAGCCATCAGGAGCCGTTTAAGATGACCTGGTAGTTGTGCTTGAACTGCAACAAGTAAAGGTGTCTTGTAGGTGTTATCACGAGTATCCATGCCGGCAGAGGACCCATATCTACATAAATACTCCAAACACCTATTATGAAATGATAATACATTATAACTTGTATCACAAAAACAGATAGTGCTACCCGGCCTGCTGGACAAAACTAAACGTAAGTATTGTCAGCATACAAATCCCAGTCTTAGGCAACTATACTGTATGGATCGACGAAGAAGTAAAAAGGCTACAGCATACACATGTATATGCCTTGACATTAGAGATGCACGTAAAACAAAAAAACAAGGGCATGTATTGCTACTATAATGTATACTTATAATTTTGGCTCATTGCTGCTAGGTGAAAAACAGTCTTCCCATTAGTATCCCTGTAGTGAGTTTCAGCTCCACTCCTAAAGAAAGAGAGACAGATATATTGATACTTCAACAATCAGCACAATTTACAGAGAACAGACGCACATGTGTGCATGCAATCTTGAAGCAAGTTTAGAAAAAGGGAGATCCTGGGAAAAGACCTGAAAGACTTGGGATTGACTTACTTACTTTAACAAGACCTTCAAGATATCTTCATATTCATATCTTGCTGCAATCAAAAGAGCTGTTAAACCTGAGTTGTCAGTAAGGTTTACTTCAGCCCCACAGCGAACAAGCATTATACAACACTGCAAGGAATGGAAGACCCTTTTCAGCCAGAGAGCATCTGCTTATTAAATCATAATACATTGTATATGTTCCCTTCACTCTACGGCCAGACCTTCAAAAATGGAACCAATAGTATCAAGACAACATTGTATAGTACATAAAAAGTACAGAGATTCTTAAATGATAGTGATAGCTACAGGTATATTACAAGACGTAGATCCTCTGTATAAAAAAACACAACATACTGGTGCAATATTATAGCTTACTTTAGACTTTTTTCCAATGACAGCATACATTAAAGGTGTCCTTCCGTGTATATCTGTGCTGTTAATATTTTCTTGATTTATCATTGCTTTTAACTTCATTCTATTTCCTGTTGCAATATATGAATATTGAATTAGAATATACGTATATGTATTAAGTGTGAAAAATATTTCATTAAAATGTTCAAGGATGTAGGGATGACAATGCTAAAAGGTACAGGAACAAGATGCAATATATGCAGGCAAAACCAGTGATGATGGCATGAGAAATAAGGAGCAGCATGAAGGCAAAGGGCAAGGGATGGGCATGCAACAATCATAACATGCATAACCCCAAAAAATGATGCAGGGAAGGGTTACGCAAGTTATGATTAATGCATGCCCATCCCTTGCCTTTGCCTTCATGCTGCTCCTTATTTCTCATGCCATCATCACTGGTTTGCCTGCATATATTGCATCTTGTTCCTGTACTTTATAGCATTGTCATCCCTACACCCTTTAAAATCATTATGTATGCCACAAGTATATGATAAAAAGAAACAGAACGTAGTGAGCCACTTTTCATTTAGCAGCTTGTTCAATAAGGACAACATCACTGACTGTTGAAAATGTCTTGAAGGTATGAACACACACCCACTATTAACTTCCATTACCCGAATACTCTCAAGATGACAGTTTGCTTGGGGAAAGTGGCTTATCATATATTCCCATGCTTACACTGCAACAATGCATGTCATTAAGACGCCACAGTATTTGTAGAGCACTGCTCCTTCGACTGAAATACTACTGGAAAACACGTACAAGATATTATCTTAGTCCTTTTATACAATCTCCCCACATTAAAACCAAAAAACAAACATCATGAATAAGTTAAAGAAAGAGGCTCTCTAATTAATGAAGCACTCATGGTAAGCATTTGTATGTATGTATATACATGTGTACAGCAAAACAGGCTGTTGCATATACCTGGTCTGGAGTCTTGTCCAGGTGATGGGTCTCTAAAGATTCTTAGAGATAAGTCTGTCCTATTGTGTCTGATCTTGAACGTCATATTCTGCCATTCAGCTCTGGGTGATGTCATATATTCTTTGTTGGTGTTAAATTTTACCTGTGTTTCATATGTGATCCTTGAACATTTATGTGTATGTAGAAGATGCTGTCAAGTCCACACACCTAAGTCAAACCAAGTACCGTAACCCTCGCTGCGCATGCACACGGAGGGTTAACAAGGTTCAAGTCAGAGTGTGACAAGTGTGAAATATTATCTTCATATGTTTTATGTTTCTAACGTACTGTACAGTGGTTTCTTGTAAAGAATTTTATCCAAGCTATTTTCATCCTGGAATTGTGACATTAGATGGAGACAGCAGTGCATTAGAATGTCCACTTTAATTGTCTGCCATCAGTATGTCAAACTGTTACTCTTCATCATGTGCAGCAGCCGATGAACATGTTGCATTGATTTATTCATACAGGCTCCCCATAGTAAAAAGATGAAGAGAGGGGTTACGCATGTTATGATTGTTGCATGCCCATCCCCTGCATTTGCCTTCTGCTCCTTATTTCTCATGCCATCATCACTGCTTTTGCCTACATATGCTGTATCTTTTGCCTACATATGCTGTATCTTGTTCCTATGCTTTTTGGCAATGTCGTCCCTACATCCTTCAACATTTTACTGTAAAATATTTTTACTCTTGTTTGTCATTGCCAAATGTATGCTGTGGCTTTTCATATACAACCCCCACCCCTTTTGCTCCTGTTCAACCGTTTACCAGAAGGAACGCATAATCACTCTGCCAAGAGGGAGGCCTGAGGGATTTACGAGTATGCTGTGGTGATCGAAACAAGTCGATAACTTATAAGCAGCAGGATTAAATAATTGGGAAATGAATAGGCTGGGCCTAAAGGGTGAGCCTGCTCCGCAACCACAACATACTCTGCTTTCATCACCAAAAAAAACGCTCCCACTGTAGGACTCAAACCTACGTTCAACCGTTAACCACTGGAGGCCTGAGGGATTTACAGTTCAAACCCTATGGAGTATGCTGTGGTGATCGAAACAAGTCGATAACTTATAAGCGGCAGGATAGAAATAATTGGGAAATGAATAGGCTGGGCCTAAAGGGTGAGCCTGCTCCGCAACCACAACATACCCTGCTTTCATTGCCAAAAAAACGGCTCCCACTGTGCATGTTAAGAAGATGGGGAAATTGGGATTTTGGCAATTATGTATGTCTTTGAAGCGGTATGTTTTGCTTACTTTTCATGAAATAAGGTGTGCACAGAGCAAACCAGGCAAAGAGCAGAGAGCTATTTTGGGCCGATTGACCATCATCAGCGCTGTGTATGCCTTGCTGCTCAGCAACGGCCTAGACATACATACTACATCCACCACCAAAACACACAAACAACACAAACCTACATAGGCAAAATCCACTGCCTAACTCATTGCCAACAGCAATGGGCAGGGTCGGGGTAATGAAGCTACCAAACACACCCTGGCCAATTGCAGCGGTTCACATGAAATAAGACCAAACCATTCAAATGGCAGACAGCTGTTTTGAGCTGATTGGCCCTCATTAGGCACCGTGTATGCCTAGCTGCTCTGGGTTGACCTATACTAACATAGGCAGGCCCGAGCAGTTGTGGTTTCACATATAAAAGCACTTGTTGGACATGTTATGTAGCTTATAACTCCAGTGTTAGGGAGTTGTGAGCTGTTTCATAATGTTAGGGCTTACATCCAACATCAAAACTCTTGTAACTGTATTACCATAGAGTGATTCAATGTGGATCTGCATTGGATGACTCTCTGTAAGGCCAAAATGTTCAAGCAAGTCACCATCAACATTTAGTGATGCCACAGATGGTGATAGAAGAGATGAGAATGATACACATCCCCGACTGCGGAGAGTAAAATATCATGGTATAAATGGCTTTGCTGCCACAAAGCCAAACTTCAGTAATGTAGATCAAGACAAATTAATATGCCCAGAGATATAGTGAATGCTTGAATTGTGGAACAAGTATTATATAGAAAGTTTGTTTCATCTATATAAATCGACCAATTAGTGTATATGTATATCATTTCAATATAGATACTACTGGATCATTTAGGGATAAATCTCTCTGAACAGGATGTTTGTTTAAAGGATGGATAAAGTGCAAAAAGTGTAGAAACAGGGAAGCATCCATGCAGGAAAACAGAACATGCAACATGCAATCATAATAACATGCATAACCCTATAAAGTAAACAATAAAGGAAAGGGTGGCTGTGCATGATATTATTGTTCTGCTGCATTGATGATTCCTTGTTTCACTTTATGGCACTTTCATCCCTACATGCTTCAACATTTTAATCCTTTTCACTTGTAAAACCTTACTTTTTCTATTTGCATGAGCCCCACCCCCTCCTACTCTCATACACTTGAGCCCACTTTTCCATGAAATGTGAGTGCATGTGCACAAATAGAAAATGGCTTCCAACAATATGATAGTACTGTGTATATAGGGATTGTCCCCATTGAAAACCATATATAAGTATATTGTTTAAGTTGATATCACTTTCAATACTATCAAGGTGAAGAATGTGAAAAAATAACCGGTATACAAAAATTGGTTATGTTGTGATGTAAGATGTACAGTACATCGGAAAACATGAATTATCCACATTTTGTCCATGTTTTCTTCTTCTTCTTGAATCAGTGTAACTCAATAACCATAAAATCAATGAACTTGAATCTTTGCATGTGGAAATTGGTCCAGACAGCTTGTCCACGGTCCATCGCATTTAAAGCCTCCCAGGAGCCGTCCAGACGGCTTTAAAACTGTCCAGCCTGATTAACGGCCGTAAGGCAGCAGAATCCAGCCCTGAGAAAAGCAGTGCACCATCGTAATTGAGTGGGCGCGACTAATAACAACTGGCTAGGGCTAAAGGTTAGGCCTAAATGCAGGGGCGTAACTAGAACAATCAGAGCGATGGGGCGAAGGCGTGGCCGGCTGTTAGTTCCCGGGCTACGCATGTGCATGAACCGCTACTAATATCACAGAGCTATACATGGCGTGTGCATGTGCTCTCTCCTGACAATAGAGCCTGCCACGCTCGCCCACTGACAACTGACGATGGGGACACTCTCCTCTGAAGTATTACTCAAGACTATGATTATGACTGGAGGCTGAAAACTGAACTTTAGACTGGGCCTGTGGCAGCTAGATGTGCACACGTGGTAGGCGGGACAGATACTCTTCACCAAGTTGTGTCTGCATGTCATGGTTGGATGGGTTAGCCCCTTTAGTACATATTGCCGACAGCTGTGGGTCTGGTCCGGAGGTTGAAGTGATGCAGGGACATTTTGCCTCAACCAAGAACAAAAACCAACCATGCTCGCTCACTGACGATGAGGACACTCTCCTCTGTAGTATGAAGACCTTGATTCTGACTGGAGGCTGAAAACTAACTGGACTGGGCCTGTGGCAGCTAGATGTGCACACGTGGCAGACGGGACAGATACTCATCACTGAGTCGTGCCTACATGTCATGGTGCGATGGGTTAGCCCCTTCAGTGCATGTTACCGACAGCTGTGGGTCTGGTCTGGAAGTGGGACATTTGACCTCAACTGAAACTACTTTTTCTTTTTGTTATACTTTTTGTTTTGTAAATTACGCGCATACCTATCTGGTCAGCCGCAATAAATGAATGAATCTACTTTTGACGTGCCTTCTTCCGGCAAGAAAGATCGCTCTTGATTGTAGCCCATTGCTAAAGAGTCCAGCCGCTCATCGCTATATACGCGATCATGTCTTAAAAGACGTCGGAGAGCACTGAAGGATCGCTCACAAGAACAAGATCCAACAGGAAGACTTAGGCTTCCTGCCGGCGTAGCGTCACTGCATGACTAGCGATCGCGCTAACGGCTAGGTAGGTTACTTACCTAGCTAGGCTACTTGCAGACCTAAGTAAGTAGTAAGTACTCATATGCAGCACTATATACTAGGTATACTGAGTGGTAGTGAGTACGTTGTATGATATCATTGGTCTTCTGCTATCTAATTCTTGAGCAATTTATATCCGTCGAAAAGCGGTGGGGCGACTGCCCCACCTGCCCCAATGGTAGTTACACCACTGATGTGTTTTGCAATAGGGGCTAGTTACTAGTCTATATTATCTACGGCTAAAGAATCGAAACTAGGGCTACACCCACTGTAATTAGACTCCGGCAGGTGAGCTCCCACCGCAGCCTGGGCGCCCAGCCACCGCTCCGTAGTTGGTGAGCTACGCTTCGCTTCAGCTTGGCCGAGACCGCCGTTCTTGCCTTCAACCCGCATATCTGAGAATTGTGTGCGTGAAATAGCGAGGCAACTGCGGAACGGCGATTTGCAATGCTAAGTCGGCTTCTACCCAACCCAGTAGCTCATCCGCCGTGATGGCAGGCCTGACAGTTTTTAAGCCATCCGGACGGTAATCACGACAGTTTTTAAGCCAAGCCGACAGGGTAGCAGCTATATACTATTGACCATCACTCATTCACTCTACACTCAATGGTCGTCCAGATGGTGGAAGCTCTTAACGAAGAAAATGGCGAGAGTTTTGGAATGATTTTACCTCGCAGACTGCTCAAAAATGGTCCAGGTTTTATAATCTGTCCCCAACATATACCATTCATGCACACATCAACACATTTTAAGAAAATGTGTTTTTCATTGTATGTCCATAAATGTGTAACTTGCAGGGCTGTAGCAAGCACTTTTGAAGTGGTCCGGTCAATGGTCAAGAATCATGCACCGGAGAAAGAAATCGTATTATGGCAAAACAAAGGTGAGTGCATTGAGGTAGACCATTTGCCGACCCTCACATTAGACTTAACAGCTCAGAACTCTAGAAAGTGGCAGTTATAAGCCTTATCGGATACACAACCTGCTCTACGAGTGTTTCTGTAGGACTCAGTAGGTAAGCTACATGTACACCTATACAATGATCCTAAACTGCCGATTTCTTCATCATCAGCTATTGACTCTCTGATACACACAACTTCACAAGTTTATCACGTGAAAAAAGGAAATGGCGTCTAACACTAACACTTGTATGGTGAAGTTTGAGAAGGTATGAAGATAGCCTCGGTTCCCAGGCCTTCCCCGTTGCACGTAATTGTGCACGTTTTGATTGTGCGGGGGAGGGAACCATTTGAAATTGGGGAAGAAACATCACGTGAGGGTAGACCTGGGGTAGACGCGCTAGCGCGCGCCACTGTTGGCCTCATTTACAAATTGTATATACTCGCGAGAGCTGAGACGGTCGACGTACGTGGCTGGTGAGTATGAAGTATATATACGCTATGCTTTACACTGGCATATGTCTAGCTCTATTCTCGAGTGAGAAGCTTAATAGTGATTTCGAGGTCAACGGGGCGCGCGCGCTAAGCGTCATCCCTCACGTGATGTTTCATCCCAGGCCTTCCCCGATTTTAAAAATGCGCACAACTATGCACGCAACGGGGAAGGCCTAGGCTGGTATGAAGATATTGTGTTCATCAGGGATCATGTATGCTCTAATATATATGGATTTCATGAGTGATTACTAACGTCAATTTCGCACTAGGCTGTGTGAACTGAAATAGAATAAAAAATAAAAGCAAAAAAGTGCATTTTTACAATTCTCCGAATGTCAGTGTACCACTATAGTGTAAATAATGAGCTCTTTCATCAATGTACTCAAAATAATATATACCTGTGCATTCCTGATTTTTCACTTGTTGAACAAGGAAAGGAACCAAGTGACTTAGTCATCATCGCCCTATAGAAAGCAGAATATAATTTAGGGAAATGCATGTATCATGTTTACATAAAGATTTATATAATTCACCGTTGGCGCACATGCACAATGAGGGTTTCAATACTTGGTTTGTGTGTGTGTGTGTGTGTGTGTGTGTGTGTCTGATGCACATTTTCTCAGACATGATAAGCTTTCACACTAAAAGGAAGGTACATACCAATGGCATAAATGTTGTAGATAAGAAGAGATTTCAAAAGTTACGGCAACATTTGCTTACTGCGAAAGCCATGATGTTTTATACACCAATCTAGAGCTAGTTCTTTGGATGGCAGTTTACTATGTTGTTAAAAGGTCTAATGAGGTACTAAAACACTACCTGAAATATGAGCTACATATTGTAGTACAGGGAGCAGCTTCTCGGGTTTTCTCCGTGGCTGGGCAAGTATAGGCCTATACTTCCTTAGATGGGAGGCGGGGTTCCAATGAAAACGTCATACTAATGCACATAATTTCAGTTCACCATCCACTCTAACGGTTGGTCGGTGAAGTTGAACGGCTGGGAGGTTGCAGATACCGGATGACTTTAAAGGTAGGCAGTATCATGCGATTATATATGTGGGACAACCAGTTTAGGTTAAACCAGGTTAACAGGAAAGGACTACGCTTGGGCAGCGCATGTGCACAAGTACAGTGAACACATGCAGGCAGCGCAGCTGTGCAGGATAAGTTTGCTGCATTACCACCCTCCCACCCAGCACTCAAAATATGTACGTGTATCTGCCCACTGGGGCTTCAACCTCCATCCAGTCACCATGACTGGGATGAGACATGTACAATGGGCTGTCCTGGGCATAACTCTGCCCTTACCCCTTAAGGGTTGGACAGTGAAGCCTAGCAGGTGCCTGATGCGGTCAATAAAGGAGTGTAACTTGATCCCACATAGATGGCTCATTTGTGCGACTGCCAACCCCTCCTACCTTCATATGAGAAGATGGTGTGTGAACATCATCGTTACACATACTGGATGACTTGAAATTGTAGGCAGTATCATGTGGTTATATATGTGGGACGATCAGCAATTAATGTGACATCCAAAACTTGATGGTCTAAGTATGGAAATATGTTACTGAGTAATCTAACCTTCTTGTTTCAGAGAAATCCAGTTTCTGTGTCTTAGTTTGTGAAGTCCAGCAGAACTGGTAGTAGGCAGTATTTGAAACGATGAAGTGGGTACCACCTTGAATTTCAGTGAACACGCCAAGCTCTATCAGTCTCTGTCCAACTTCCTACGCAGTATATAGGCAGCAAGGTAAGGAATGATAGCACATAAACAAGTGTAAACAATACACGTAGAAAGGATGTTATATATACTTTTATTGTACCTGCTATCATTGCATGATTACCATAACACTGTATGGATGTGTAACTTGTAAAATCCTAGCTTGTACATGTATAGTTTACTTGTCATCCCTCATGCATGCGCATGAGAGTTATAGTTAGTGAGTCTGTATGTGCGTGTATGTGTGTTGTGTGTGTGTGTAAACAAGTTCTCTCGCAAGCCGTGGCTACTATGAGTGTGGAGATATGAAGACACTGCCTCAGTGCTTGGCACAGTTAACATCCGGAACAGAAAGCAGAGACAGGAATGGTGAGATTGCCGATTTTCGTGAACTGTAATTGCTGTGGATTCCAAACATGGATATGTGTGGTCACCACTTTAGACTTGTAACTGACCATCAACTACTAATATCTAATCATCTATCCTGGGAAGCAAGAGAGGTATTTCACCATTAGTTGCAGCCCGAATGCAGCACTAGGCACTCATTATCTCTGCCTATATATATGACATTTGTTTCAGACCAACCCAGATGCATGTGAATGCTGATGGGCTCTCACGGCTGTTCTTAACTCAATCTCAGGTTCCTAACTCAGATGAAGAAGTGTTTTCATTATATAGCAAATTCATCCCTGTCACTACAAGAAACCGAAGTTGCCACCATATTTGGCTGGTGCTAAGTCATAGATACCACTATATCCAGGCAATCTAAGGGAAAACCCAGGGGTAAAACTAATTAGCTACCAATACGCTGATGTTGGTAAAATGGTTACATTGATAAAACAGTCAACTTCATGGAATTTTCTGTGTTCTTATTGAGAGGGCTAAACACATAGCTTTTGTAATTTAACATTTCATAAACATAGGAGGCCACAAGAAGGCCCCACAGAAAGTTCCTGAAGTTGCATTGACTGTATTTGTGACAGCTATCTCTTCATCCGTCTGGCAGACTAGTAGTCTTGTGTTGTACAAGTGGAAATGATTCACTTTAGAGGCTCATTAATCTTCGGCATATGCGCAGGAGGGTTACAGTACTTGGTTTGTTTGTGTATCTGTGTGTGTGTCTGTTTAGACGATTTCTTCCATTGCACCCAACAAAACGCCCAAAAAGGAACACCATAAGAATCAGCGCCCTATGGGAAAGATTCTTAAAAGGGCATTTTTAAAAAATGCTTCGTTCCCAAGTTACAGCTATTCCCTGTTTACACAGTATCTAATTTTGTTACGTCAGTGAGCATGCGCAAAGGGCTACATGCATTTTTATGAGAGCGATAGGATAGACAATGAAGTAATATGCGTTTGTGAAAGGTATGTACCCATTGTTGTTCAAAAGGCTAATGGGGTACTAAATGCTACCTGATATATGGGCTAAAGTAATACAATGCGCTTCTCAAGCCTTCTCTGTGGCTGGGCTAGTTCTTTGCTATTTTCCATATACATAGTAATAGACGGGAGGCAGGGTTCCAATGTATAGTGCTGAGGGTTTTACACTGCTATTCATTTTGAGGGTAGGAGAGTCCTTTTCTAACCACACACTGAGCTGCTGATTAGAGTAAACCTATGGACCTCTAATGTTGTCTATTGCATCCCATGCAAAACATGTTCAAGCGTCTACATAGGACAGACAGGTCCTTTGAAGACAAAATTAGTTGATCACAAGGCATTTGTGAAGAATGCAAAGAGTGAAGACTCTGTAGATGAATATGTTTTGCTCCACAAGCATCAAGTTGACTCCCATTCGGTCTCTGTTCTCGCATGTGAACACCAACTCTTCTAACACTGAAATCCTGGTTCATTAGGAGATTACCACTATTAACGTGAAGCTGGGTCTCTTTCCTACATTTATGATTCCCTAACCTGACTTTCTTAGTTTATATGTTCTTCCCTCCTCAACACCTTTTTCTTTCTGTTTTAACTCTCCCAACTTCCTGGCTACGTTGGCATTTCTGCATTCCATTGTCTATCTTGCATAAATAGTCTGATTTTTGTGCAACAGTCAAAATGTTTGGTGTTTCTCTAAAGTATTTTGTTTAATAAATAGCCTAGATGTAACTTCCTAGTCAACAAAGGATTTTCAGTAGATCTCTCAATTCTTTGTCCTACCTCCTACATAATGAAGAGTTCAAATTTCGTATGGAGGAGGACATTACTGCAGCCATCACACATCTCATATTCATGATGACCGCTAACCCTGATGGCATCTTACCCACACACCTGAGGTACTGTTGGGAATATAGTTGGTTAAATGGTTTACTCCAATATTTAACTCTATCCTGGACCATAAAACCATTCCCAAAGTTTTTAAACACAGATTGCAAATGAAAAGACCATGACTCTCTCTTGTGTGTTAGTTAATTTCACTACTCCCCACTATCACTAAGGTGACGGAAGTTGTAATGCTGAGTTGGCCACATTTCATATTAGTAGGAGCAAGATATCAGACCCAGACAGCCTACTGCAAGAAAATGACCTGTGCAGAAGCAAATATAGAGAACTACACCAATGAAGGTGAAAGAATTTATGTGTGCTCGTGACCTGGAAAGGCGTGGAATATGGCAACATTATATTCAAGATGGAAAAGCTTGGAGACTACTGAAGAGCTGGTACAGCTATTCTAGAGGATCCGTCCATGATAATTAACTTTGTCTTCCCTATATTCAATATTAAAGGGGTTCTTCAGGGTCAGTTCTCTCTCCCACGTTGTTCCCCACCCATTGCTAAAAGAGCTTCATAAATCGGATCTGGGGTTATGTGGAATGGGTCAGCTGCATATGCAGATGAAATTCCTACACTCTTGAACAGATGAAATGGTCTGTACCTGAACAACTACGTACGTTTACTTGTAAACACTCTATATGGTAAAGCTGTTCCTGTAAAGGAACCACTGGAAGTATTGGGATGTAGCCTGACTGCTTATTGACCCTCAGTGTGCATGCACAGCAACGGTTACTGTAGTTGGGTCTGTCCATCTGTGTGCCTGTCTGTTAATGAACATCTCACCTCCAGAGCGTCTTTTGGTCCTGAAAACAACATCACGTACTCAACGGGCAACAAAGGTCATAAATGTGTGTGGATTTCTCTGAAACTGCTCTGTTGCAGAGATTCACCACTTCCTACATTGTGGCTATCCATACAGTCAATCATTTTGGAAAACATGCATGCGCATTATTAGCATTTCAATAGCGCGTGTGTCATCAAGGATTCACGTCCGCGTGGCACCAAGGGATCTGCACTTTAGTGCATTCATTCTAGGTGGGATACTGCTATCCCAACAAAGCACAATGTGCTATTGGCTTCTATCAAGCTTAGCCAATTAACAAATTGTAGACATCTGTGTCACACCAGTACTCTTGTAAAACCAGGGTTGCATACAGAGGGATTTCCCCCCTCCAGCTTCAGTTGCCCACCAGAATTAGGTCAAAACATGCACAGCATTTTACCAGCTTGTCAACATCAGGTGAGCAAAAATTATTTTATCCCTCAGATTGCATAAGAATCCATCTCATATAACGTAGAATACAAATATTCTCTGGGTGGGCGGGCATGCCCCCGGACCTCCTAGAAGCCGCACTAACATCTCCACGTACCCCTCCCCGCCCAGGGTCTGAAATACTAGAAGATAAGGTTTCAAAAATATACTCAGGGAAGTTGAGCTTCTGGAGTAGTATTCTAGCTATCATATACATCTAGTATGGTTCCATCCTGTATCTCAGATCCTTGCCTTCCTTGCAGTAACGTACCTTGTTGGGTGGAGCTTGATTGATTATCTCTTAACCCATTCAGGAGGAGAAGTCAAATGGTGAACTGGTGGCTCTTTATGCCAGCTGGGCTCTCGGCAGAGCATTGGGATACTTACCCAAGTTCACTGGTTCAAGCCTGGTAGAGCCCACTTTTCCTCCTATTCCTTAGAGTAGGATGGGCCGTACTGGTATGGATCAATTGCATAATCCATCACATTGTCTATCGTGCATGCATAGCGATGACACTCTGATACTGCATTTTGGCACTACCATCCCAGCATATTTTGCTCATGTACACGTAAGAGTCAAGTGTGATACTATTTATTAATCATGTGTAGACACAGTTATAGTAGTTCGGATTTACGTCATACAGATACACACACACCTGTGCCTTTTGTAATGATGATACTCCTTCCATGTTTTGAATAAACCAGTGCACTGCAGAAGAGCCATTGAATATTTTAATACCTGAGGCCAACTCCTGAATGGAATAGAGGTAGCAGTGGAATATGCGAGTGTATTGGTAAGTGAAGACAATACAGCTCAGAATATATGTATCCACATCATGCATGTAGCCACACATGGTACGTGTATAGACATCACATAATGTAGGGACCTCTCATGCTTGTACGTACTATGTATTTACAAAAAATACACATGTATGACGGTTAAGGTTAAACTCATGCTTTTGATGAAACTTCATCCCAAGGTTCTCCTTCCTATTGCTTGACCAACCTACCCAACCACAAGAAAAGTACAGGGAGAGGCATGGTCTGCTTTTAAAAGCGTATGACAAACTTTGCATGGGTCACTATATATACAGATATGCAGAGTGAAAACATGCCAAGTGACCCGTACTCCATAGATTTGACCTGCAACACTCAAAACAACCCGCATTACATGAAGATCAGACTTCACTATTTATATGTTACACAAGTGTAACCTGCTAAGCCCTATTTAAAAACTGACAGGCTCTGTGGCTGACATCACAGAATAAAGCCATGCCCCTAAAATGTAATTATGTGCTCCAATGTACATTAAGATAAGTCAAATGTCCTCTGTGGGTCAATATAGAAGGGACTATAGAGGTAGTGAATAGGCTCATACTAGCTAAAAGGCTGACTACCAGTGCCAACACGTTACCTTCTTGCAAATAACTGATCTCTCTGAACTCTTATCTCTCTGAGTCAACATAAAAAAACTAGGCACTTAGCTTTCTCAATAAGAAACTCAGAACAGTCCTCATAAAGTCGACTGTTCTATACATGAATTTTCCCAATGTAACCACTTTGCTGATGTCAGCAACTTATATTATCATGTAAAGTTTTCGTACCTCTAGGGAAACTTGCATAAATAATTGGCCCTAAAATCTGTTACGTAGGTACACAAGTGCAGGTAATTAGATTTTGTATTACTTGGCATGGTATTCCAGTACGGGGGTGGGAAAGTGCTGCATTGTATTCCTGTAACACTGCAAATGATTCTGGATTCTGAAAAAAATAAAAAATAGCACACAATCATATTAAGACTAATAAAGCTACACTAAATGTGAGTTTTTGCAATGTTTAATACCCAATGATCAACACTGTGATATAATCTCTGTAATCAATGTATACAATAGCCTGATCAGGCTGTATGTATCTCACTAACAAAAGCTCCACTAAATGTGGAAATTGGTGTGATGGCAAATTATAATACACCAATGATCATTACTGTGATACATTCTCTGTAAATCTTGTAATATAAGCCTTGAATATAACCTTAGGGGAAACCTCAGAGTCCACATTTGATTTCTGTCGAGCACTAACAACTTTAGATCTGTGTATAAATCATGTTGGATATCCATTCCCCTTAAGTGCCAGGACTATGTGACTCTCTTCTATCGACTGCTCAACCAAGGATGTGGAAAGAAGACTATCATTGGCTAAATCATACACACACCAATCAAGTCATTGCTCTTACGTATACTATACATGTACTTATACATGTATGTGTGTTCAGATGGCACACTATATAGCTGTCAGGACTACATGTGACTCTTGGCCTCAGTCCAGATGTCGGAATTGAACAGAGTCTTAACTACTGACATTTTATGGTTGAGAGGATGGCGAGAACAGAATTGCAAACATTTATCTGTATGAGTTGGTTTTCGGAATACTGATGTTCGAATTGAACCATCTGAGTCGCTGGAGAGAAAAACATCCAAAAAGGAGAAAGATGGTTTTCCAAAACGGAGAGAGAACCATCTTTCTCCTTTTCTAGTGTGAATTGGATATTCGGATCCACACTATTTAAATGATTATGAAATTAATTGATGGAATCAGATGACAACAAGGTATATACAAGTATCGTCCATGTATCTTTTCAAAAACTGTGGAGTTGGCTAGAAGGTGGATAGGGCTCTATCCTCTATGTCTTCCATCACTAAGTTGGCAATAGTCACTGACACAGGGGATCCCATAGCAGTGCCAAAACGTTGTTGGTAGAACACTCCTCTGAACCTCAAAAATGTAGCACCGAGACACAACTCCAAGAGGGAAATCATGTCATCAACACCTCCAAGGCTGGTGCAGGATCCTTCTTAAGCTTTCTGTAAGTCTTTTGGTCATCCAGCACCTCTTGCAACTTCTTATCGTAATCAACACGATCCATGACCACCGTGGCACGTCCTTTGTCCGCAGGCAGCACATAGATATCCGATGACATTTTTAAGGATTTGCACTCCTCCAGAGTGATATTACATGGTGGTAATCTGGCATCCCTGAGAAGATTTGTTATGCAAAATCATGCATTATTAGCAGACTTCTGTGACCTCCTTCCCAACACAGACTCAATGTTAGCAAGAATATGGTGAGTAGGAATAGTCCGGGGGGTAGGGGCAGAATTTAAACCTTTCGCTAGTACAGACAACTGAGATAGCGTGAGTTATTTAGAAGAAAGGTTAACAACTCACCGGTCCGAGGGCGTATGGGGTGATAGTGAGGTTTGTCGTTTACGAATTAAGATGTCAAAATTCCGCTTCTGTCTTTCCTTAGACTTGGATATCTCTCTATTTTGTACTGATTTATGTAGAGTAATCAAAGAAACCATATCTTGGCTTTGGATGATATCCGAGAGCCATTCCTTCTGGAAACGTAGCTCATGCTGTAGTTTTCGAAGCGTCCGATAGTTCTCATTAATACAGGCATTCAAAAACTGGAAACTAGCTCTTTCGCTTATTCATCTCCCTTCGGCGGAATTGACTAATGGTTCAATACGAAGGGAGAAGGGTATCAACTGGTAACGGCGACATCTGTTGTTGAATGCGATGTGCTGTATCTGCTTGACAATTCTCGATACAGTAGCAACATGATATTGGCAAAGTTTCATTGTCGGTTCTCCGTAGTTCTTTCAAACAACTTCATATAAACCTGAGTGGCTAGGAATATGCATGACTAACATATTATTTGGATAACTCTAGCCCAGAATTGACTGACTTGATTGCTGCATATCACTAGCAGCATGTATTTCCTCTATGGATATTTCATTAAGAAGTTCACCAACATCTGGCATCTGTAGTGATGGCAATTACGTCAACAGCCCCACAGTGTGTCTTAAAATCCTGATGTTTCTTGACTCTTGATATTACAATATTGAAACATAAATTATGCTACCATAACAGTATATTTCATCACTTCGTAGCTACATTGTAACAAACAATCACTTTAAAGTGTGTGTAGCAATAGACAACATCCACTGCAATAAACAACATCCATGGGCTTGCTCGCCATAATGCAAAATTGGCCAAGCAGTAAACTATCGCCTTTGAAAAGAACACATCACTTATTTCTTTACACACTTTCTTTCTGGACCACTTTTCAGTGATGTAATAGATATTACAGTAGGCGTTCCTCCGTATTTTTTAACAATCAGCACCCATGTATGCTGTCTTGGCGGTCAACTAATATGGTTAATTGTAATGTAGAGCAAATTTCGAAAATTGCGTGCGTGAATATTACAGCTGGACCAGGGCAGACCTCCAGTCCAGTTGATCTGGATTTAACTGGACCACTTTAACCGTTACTATTAGACTGTGACTCAAGTTCAACTTTGTAATGAAATGAGGAAGATTGCCTTCATTGTAGGCTACCAATAAGCTGCTAGAGGGGTAGGTGTAAAGCTGAAGGAATTAAATGCAATATTCCATGGAGTTCTTTTGAGCTTCATTATTCTTCCACTTGATACTTGTACCACTTTTGTGCTAGGCTATTTGAAAAATATATCAGAATTTTCCTCCGTGATTGTCACCATTTATATTGCCTACTTTGATACGTATTTGAATCATATAATATAAAAGTTGTAGGCCATGTTATATGTATAAAAGGCTTATACACACACCCTTCGGGAGTTCTGACTTGTTAAGGCATGTTAGTAGGGCCTTGCTAGGTGATATATGTAGCAGATGGCAAGTATCTTGTGCAACCAAGAGTCCTGAGCTGTGTGCTGCTCCCTGTATTTCAGGATGTGTAGATTTCCATTAGGAATTGTACCAACATGCTTTAACTTGAAATGAAATATAGGGAAAGACCAGAGACAAGACAGACATGTTATGACCGTAATATCTCTATTGTGGGTGATAAATATGTTTTCATAACTGTCCTTGTGTGACTTCACTTTACACACAACATGTCACCACTTCACTTTACACACAACATAACAACACAAAAGTAAGACACTTTAACAATTCCAAGATCCTTCCTACCACCCTGATTATAAATATAAAGGGAGTAAAAACATTTCCATTAAATGTTGAAGGATGTAGGGATGACAGTGCTAAAAAGTAGGAAAACAAGTGCAGTATATATACAGCAAGACAGGGGATGAGGGCAGTACATATGCAGCAAGACAGGGGATGAGGGCATGCAACAATACAACATGCGTAACCCCATAATAGATGTAGGGGGGTTACGCATGTTAGTATTGTTGCATGCCCTCATCCCGTCTTGCTGCATATGTACTGCCCTCATCCCCTGTCTTGCTGTATATATACTGCACTTGTTTTCCTACTTTTTAGCACTGTCATCCCTACATCCTTCAACATTTAATGGAAATGTTTTTACTCCCTTGTTTCACTGCTTTTTCGTTGTAGACTCACTTGCAAATACAATGCTCTTTGCGTGGGTGTGAGCCCCACCCATTTTGCTGCTCATGGTCATGTGAAATGCACATGAGTAATAACGAGGAAATGGTGTTCAACTACACGGAAGTGCTAGTATATCGTAGCTTTACTCGTCGAAGAGGGGCCCTACAAAGATTCCGTTAGTAAAAGGCACTGCCCACGGTAAAAATCAAGGTAAATATGTGTACATATTTTGTGCTAGGCCGTTTGAAAAATTAGAAGAAGAAGGAGAAATTGGGTTTTTGCAATTTCACATATGTCACTGTAGCAGTGTATTTTACCACCTTTGAGAGTCTTATCATGTATAGAAACACTCATAGGCCATGTTATGTGTCTAACAGGGCTCATAGCTGCCATGTTCGAGAGTTCTGAGCCGTTACATTTGTTAGGGCTTAATGGGCATGTCGGCACCATCCCTACATAGAGTCTACCAACTCTCTGATATATATTTATAAAATTGCAAATACTACATTCTTATTGTAGGAACAGTTTTATTCCTGCTGAGCAAGTGCAACCAAGAAATGGGAATTGACAGTTAGCAATTTGTGATCTAAAGGGAAAGTGATTGTCAAATGTTTTTTCAGCACTTGAAGTGCTTTACCTACTTCATGGTTAATAGCACTTTTAGGTGAGTTTAGTATAACGGCAGTGGTCACTTTCCACCCTTTTTGTAGTTTAAAGTTAATGACTCATGCCATCCCTATGTAGTAAATCTACTGATAGTGATAACAGCAATACTTGATTTCAACAGCTTTATCCAATTCCATACAAAATACATGCATACAAATAATCATACTTGAGTGTTGATTGGTGATGTGTGGCCAAAATCTTCACTTTTCCTAGCAATAAGAGAAAAGAAATATATCTGTAGCCTTATTGGCGAGCAGAGTGAGCCTACTTAGTCCTGTCAATCTGCCGATTTTTCTTATTTATTTGTGATGGGCACTTAGCATGATTTTATGTGCATATTGACAAATTGGACCGTTGACATGATTTCTAATTTTATGTACACATTGACAAATTGGACCGTTGACATGATTCCTAATTTTTCACATTGACAAATTGGACCATTGTCACAAGGTGGGATAGCTCTGCTCGTCAAAAATGCACTGCATTCACCTAGAATACATACAAGTGATTAAAGTGTTGAAGGATGTAGGAAGGGCAGTGCCAAAAATCAGAGAAAGGACGACTGTATATGTGCAGCAAGGCAGGAGATGATAGCATACAACAGTAATACTGGATGTAGGAAGGGGTTACACATGATATTACTGTTGTATGACATCATCCCCTCCTTTGCTGCATATAATTATACAGTTCATATTTCACACAATTGTTGCACAATTGTTGCACAAGCAGATCTAAAGTGTAAGCTTATCCATAGCTACTATTATAAGCAAGAGGTTCTGTGACCTTTTCTAGGGGATTAGAGCTGGGCGATGAGGAGGAGCTTATGGAAGATAGTAAGGTGGGCGATAGGCTCAAGGATTACTATCTCAGTTGGTAGTTTGGCAGAGTCACACCCACCAACCACGTGCAAGTGTGAGGGTCTGGTTGCAAGCCTATGCCAAGTTTTGTTCAGCTGGAATGTAATTATCATGCCTTATCAGCTGGAATGTAATTATCATGAACGTTTCATGAATATCATTATTTGACTACAATAGAGCAACCCAGCAGTTTATTGAACACAAAAGGCAGACAACCGAAGCAGAGACTCTTCCCATACACTGTTGGAAGCACAGAAAACACATCGCATCCCTTCACAGACATCTCCACAACTTCTAACTACTCTGATTTAAGCTTGGGATAGCCCAGTTACTCTCACAGCTTTTCTCACTTCCATGACTAACGTAGCCCTGAAGCGTAAACACAACTAAGGTTATGATGTGTACTTGTCGGTATTCCGTAATTGGTCATTCTGCAATCTGATTTGGACTGCAATATTCTCGCAGCAGGTACAAAACGTGATATAGGCTTGCAACCAGACACTCGCGCTTGCACACTCAGTGGGTGTGGGTCCGCCAGACTACTGTTGGCTGAAAAACTGAAAAACTGAGCCGTGGTGAGAGATAATGTCAGGCTTCCAAACTCACATTCTGAGTGCATTCACCTAAGGTGTAGGAATATGTGTACTTCTCGGCCATTCACATAGATCAAGAGCTGCTGCTTTCTGCTTGGCAGAAAGGCAAATATATTTACCTGTTACTCATACTACATGAAAGCTACAGAGAAAACGTTGATTTAGCTGATATGCTCTCAGAATATGAGTTTGCGACGGTTCAAATTTTCAGCCAACTGAGATAGTGATCCTATTGCCCGCCTTACTATCTTCCACAAGCTTCTCCTCATAGCCCAGCTTTAATCCCCTAGACAAGGTCACAGAACCCTCGTGCTTTATAATCGTGACTATGGATAAGCTTTAACGCTTTAGATTTACTTGTGCCATAAACAATTGTATGACTTTAGATGAACGACAATGAGAGACAGCTAGAGTCCCCAGAACTCGAGATCCAAGTTCCCTGAGTCTTGCTAACTCTTCTCTGCAGCTTGTGTAGAAGGGCTTGTGTTGTGCTAGCCTGCTAGTTTCTTTTTTCTCATTTCTTCATTTCTCGTTTCTAATTTCTTCATTCCTGGTTTTATCACCACCCCCTCGTGTGCGGGTGGGCAGCTGGGCACGAGACTAGGTAGCGTGAGTGTGTACGTAACTCTATGGCACACGTGATGCAATTAATCATCGTGACTTCAGAAGACTCTGGGATCATTTGTGGATTTTGCAGCAGAAGCTCTACACAGGACTTGAAGTCTTCAGCCCACTACTGAGACAACTGACAACTAGTGACACTGTGGGACAGATGACACCAAGCCTGCAGATGATCTCGACAAAGAAACTGCTCAACCAAGAAACTGCATCCACGTACTATGAATCGAATTCATCAATGATGAATATACCAGTGGACTGCATACGTATGTTAACGGAATTGTTTGACACTTACTTGGGTTTAAAACTAGCACATCTTGCAAGCTGAAAATATAACCATTCAGGAAGCAACCCGTGGAGCTGGATTATTAGTTTCTCATTTAAAAACCTTCAGAACACAAGCACAGTTCCAAAGGCATGGTGAGTGCATTTGTCAATTTTGAGGTAGACCAAAGATGAAAAAATCGGAAGAATAGGAATTTTCCACGTACCATTGTATTTTATATACTAAGAGTGTTACCGTGTATATAAATAGCACTCATAGAGCAGGTCTGAAAAGGCTTATAACTGCCACGAGAGCTCTGATAATATAATCATGTCACTCATAATCAAGACAAAGCAAACATTTTCTTCGTAAAATAACTGCTTTGGGCGAGCTGTGTTGTGTTGCTCTGTCTTTCTGCTTTGCCATTTCTCATTGATGATTAAAGTATTGGTTTGGTGTTTGGCGTCTTTGCTGGTTAATTACTGCGAACTTCTCCTTTTTGCTGAATCCGCCTGTTTTATCAGGTTGTGTGATACTTTGGTTGAGGTGCTTTGTCTTGATTTGTATATGTGATTCAGTCACAGCCAGCTGAGCTGCCTAGGTAGCTCAGTTGGTAAGAGCATTGCCTAGAAAGGGGATAGTCATGGGTTCGAGTCCCACCCGAGGAAGCTAACTGCTTTGGGTGAGTTGTGTTGTGTTGCTTTGTCTTTCTGTTGTGTTGTATTGCTTTGCCTTGTGTTTCTGAGCACCTCATAGATGATTAAAGTCATATATGCAGCCCATAGTGAGATCTCAGTAATATGTGCATGTAATTATACTAGTATAACAAGTTTAGCTTACAGGTGTGGTATATCAGCAGTGGTAGTCTGTTTGGGAGTACGTACTTCTTGAAACAACCCTCTTCCACCTGTTACAGGCAAATGTATTCTGTAAATGACAGAGTCTACCACACAGTTAACTAACTGATTTTAATATTCTGAGGAGCTCAGTGACATTTATTAGCTATCAGTAATTGAGTAATACATTTTTAATCAAAACCAAATTGTCGGTGAGCATATGATGGTGCAGAAGCAAGGAAACAAAAGGTTCAGAAACACTTTCAAGAGGGGTATACTACAGCAGCAAAGGTACGCATTTACATTTGTGTGTGTTCACAGTCTTAAACATGCATCTTCTCATAATTGGACAAGCAATCACGTACTCAGAAAACTCTTAACTTTGTACATGCATACTGTAACCTTATACGAGATTCTTTTTAGACGTTTGCCAGTTTCTCATGGGCCCTGGCAAGCTACGCTTCGTTTAGTGCTGGTATTTGGAAGAAAACTTGTCCTTGGGTTCAGGATAGAATACATGTAGCTACCAATGCTCAGACATGCTATAATTTTGGATAGTCATAACTGGCTAACATCAAGCAATATATACCAATAGTGGCAGTATTATAACACTGGATAGATATAAATACAGGACATTTGAAACAGAGAGAAGATTGGGGATCAATGTCCACATTAATACATAACCTGACCATGTCCTAATCCTAATCTTGGTCCTGTTCCTTTATATAACCAATCCCTTCAAATTCCCATCCAACAGTCATGTTCATCAAACTCACTATGAAGCTATTTTCTATTTTACTGGGTTGTTTCTAGAAAACACATTTTAACTACATGAATTTTAACCTGCAGAGCACATGCACAGCGAGGGTTACGGGGCTTGTTTTTGTATGACCGTGTATCTGTCTGATGCAGATGCAGTATGTTTAAGACTTTTATAAGAATGGATTTTCTTTAATTCTCTTCCAAAGTTTCACCTAATCACTGTAGATTCAAACAGAACAGGGTGGAACTGTAGGTGGTTCTGTTGTACATTTGATAATCACATTAGCCAAGGCAGGATGACCAGGTGGATGCTTTGACAACAATACATCATGAACATTTAGAGGAGCACCATTAGTGCTACTTGATGATATACGTAAGTTTGTCAATGTGCAGGACACTCATTCTGTTCTAAGGGCAGCCTTAAATTTACCATGGAGCATTAGTTTTGCAAATGCTCTAGCTGTATTATTCAGCTTTGCTCAAAATGAGCCATATGCTCATGTAGAAGCCAGCTCTGGATAGTTGTACCTTCATAAAGATCGGATTCACATTCCAGCTAGTGAAGCATCTTTCTAACATAGCTAATGAAGTATCTTTCTAAACATTGGGATATGCTCATGTGTCTTAGAATTGCAATGCAGTCGTCATAGGAGGACAATAATTTTAAGTGCTGATCCTTCAGCATATGCTCGAAACAATCTCGCTAATTCAGTGACAAATCCTTTGTTCACCCTGGAATTGCAAAGATGTTTCTCCTTCGATGCACCACCTCACTATAAGCTGACTGGGTGGATTTATTAAGCTGCTTGGAACTCACGTCACCAGTTCCCCACATAAAATGGGCCTGAGCCATGATTGAGTAAACAAAAAGTAGTGGAATTTTAACCAATGGTGAGCTATTGAATCTTGATCACGAACAGGAAGCATCACTCTCCGAAGTTGTCCAAGGGCTGTCCAACTTGAGCAGGATCCATATCGAATTCTAACTGCTGCCTAACACTGGCAATAGTTGCACACTGACACTTCCCGTCTAGGAAGCCTATGCAAACCCACAAAACATATCCATACATGATCTACATTTGATAATTAAAGGAACTGACATGCTTTGTTATACAATGATATGTGCACAAAAGTTAAAAGCCTATGTAGGATATAAAGCAGGGCCACCGGAGCTGGGGGCGCTGGGGCGGCTAAGGCTGCCCCACCATTTGTGAGCCACGCCTTCACCAAAAATTAACAACGAGCCACTGTACACTGACATGTAAATACCTAGACACGAGTCACTCTACGTATAACGAGTTAATTATTAACAGCATGTACTGTAACATCTCTGTATGGTGTTGCCGTTGTTGTGGAATCACCTTTGTCACACAGTAATAGTATTGGCGAGTGAACCTAGTCGCTGATTTCATACAGTACATACCGTAATGTTAGACATAATTCTAATTTTATGTGGATTGACAAATTGGCGACAAGGTGGGCTCACTCCGCTCGCCAAAAATGCACCTAGTTATCTCTATTATACAGTATACAAGTACACCTAATGTAATGAATATTTATGAGCCTCCCCGTGTGTCAACCTCTTCCGGCGGCCCTGTAAAGGATGGCCTGTACATTGCATAATGGTGTAGTACTATACTCTGGAACTACATATCTACACTAAGAATTGGTGTATAGAAACACATTGGTAGAGTATAGCTTAGTGATGATGCTTCAACTTACGAACCATGATTTGTGACACCTTGATTGCCCTATTGGTTAAAAAAATATTGATTATTAACACTGTAACACCTTAGGATATTATGTTTTACTGGCAGGTAACAGTCATGGTGTATGATAGCCAAGTAACAAACATATGATAGTGTGGTGAACTGTTAATTAGGTTACAGTTCATCCAACACCTACAAATTAGAAGTTGCATTCAGTTTGAACAGTATATACTACATGTCAGATTAGTTTATTACAAAATATTTAACAGAAGCAAACAACATTTCTACCCCTTTTGAAAAATAAATGAAAGGTAAAACAAACAGAGACAAGATTGGGAGGAAGACAGGTTACGTATGATATACATGCATGGTCATTATACACACAAACCACCTACATGTAACACCACACACCTGGGAGTAAAAATATAAGATGAAAATGGGGGCATGTAAATAAAAGTAAAAGGGACAGAAGTATAGATAGAAAAAGAGACAGAAGTATTGAAGTATAGATAGAAAAAAGGAAGGGGGAGAAGGCAAACTATCCCCGACTATGAAAGCCCAGAGCAACCTAGTCCAACTTGGGTCGGAATCCAAGCCAGCCCTACTAGTTAAGTAGCAACCAGCCTATTATTGTAGGACATGCATACCACCAAACTGAGGGGAATCGCAATCAGTATACTTATCCTGCCCACACAGGATATGTACCTGATCACAACCAGGTCACCACAGTAGGTCCACAACCTCCATGCATATACGGGCACAACCCAGACCAGAAATAGAGCCTTCTTATGTCATTGTCAGCTTATTCCCACTGTAAATATCCACTGCTGAGTCCAGTACTGCTTCTCCAGTAAGCTAACACAACAGAAATTAGTAGTCTGGCAGAAAGTGGCTGAAAGCCAGTTGATTTGATACAGTGATATGTACTGGTACACATGAAAAATGAAGCTCAAACAATTGCACAAGCCAGGTAAATCAAAGGTGAATCATTTTGTTCACTGCTTGAACACATGTGCATAATTACACACAAAAGTACTTATGTACATAATATCAATTACATGTGTGAAAAATTACAATGTTTACACATGATAGTGTCCATCAGTGCATTATACTACAAGTGTAAAACATAAAATGCTGAAAGATACATGTATAGGAATAGCAGTGCCAAGAATCAGAGAAACTAGGGCGGTATATATGCCACAAGACAAAAGATTATTACCATGCGTAACCCCCATAATTTATTATTAATAAGAGATGTAGGGAGGGGTTACGCATGGTATTATTGTTGTATGCCATAATCTGCCATTCCTATATCCTTCAGCATTCTAATGAAAATGTTTTTACACTTGATTCACTGGTTTTTCATTGCATCATAATGTGTAATTTTGAAGCTAATGCAATGGCATGCTACAGGCCCACCCTCTTTCTGCTGCACTCAGTAGGTATGATATAACGTTTTTACTCGAGCGCTTACTGGAACCAAAAGGTTGGGATTAATGTCTGTTGAGATCCATGACCTACGTAAGTTCAACTACGCAGAAGTGCTAGTAGATTCTCATTTGAGAAGGATCCTAGGAAGATTCTGATGGCCAAGGATCATGCACGGGAGAGAAATAAGCCGTTTCATGCCAAAACTAAGGTGAGCGTGTTTGCCAAGAAGGAGGAGGGGGAGGAGGAAGAGGAAAAGGAAGAAGATGGAGAAATCAGCGGTTAGCAATTTATTGTATGTCATTGTAGCAGTGTATTTTACCTACTTGAGAGTTTTATTGTGTATATACACACTCGTAGGCCATGTTATGTGGTAACTGTCCCGTTTGAAAGATCTGAGCCATTTCATTTGTTAAGACTAATGGGAATGTCGGTACAATCCCTACATATACAGTCTATTGACACTACGATACTAACTCTACTAATTTAGCAGTGCTACTAGTAGTCAAATATACAAGGCATACAACCTGAGGCCATTTTGTTGTTGTAATACAAGAAGTACAATGTTTACAGATGACAGGATTTTACACCGCTGCACAGGGTGACTCCCCATAGAATACATGGCCTGAGATTGCTCTCTGTTATACGTATGTGTATATATGAAAAAATTCTTTCAGTGCATGGATACATGTACACAACCAAAGTTTCGAGTTTGTTGATTTTACACTGTAAAAATAACTTATACGAGCTGCCTCTTATAAATATAACAGCTGAAAGATACGTAGATGCCTTTAAACATAATAGACATGCTGTATTACAGTAATATAAACTTGTTTTAAAGACATGTACTTTTATATCTTCTTTCACCTGTTGTTAAAAGAAAGCACTAGAGCTAAATACAACAGTTTTTCACATTTGAACCAGGAGTTCATTTTCTATTAAGACTGCTGTCACAGCTGGTTACTTAGGTATACCTCTTCAAGATGATGAAAACATATTTCTAGCTATTTTGCACATCTTGCATCCAATTTCTGTATAGTAGTTATTTTTCATGTGTTCTCAGAAATCCCTATATACACAGTACTACCCTACTCTGTGATTATGAATGTCTTAGCAGTCACTTACACTGTTAGTCCCCTTATGGAATTTAGCCAACTCTTCTTTCTGTTTTTGAACTTCCAGTTTTTCATTTATCAACCTGAAACAACAGCCAATAATTCAGCAGCATTTGCAGTGCATGTAGACTATAATTATTTATACAGATATGGTTACTCTATTGTATATGTGGATAAATCTTGACACTGAAGTGAGATCATAAGGACAGAAAATTGAATCAGGTACTACAAAACCAATAGCTCTTGTTATAAGTTTTCCAACGTGGAATCTATGTGATGATAAACAACGAAGCCTTCTGGCCAGATATTATTTCTCCCTTCACTGAGGTACCATGTGATTTGGATTAATGGTGCTATATATGTATGTGTCCCAGGAACACACACAAATCACTCCTACACAAACCAATCTACCGTTTCCTTTCCAACTCTAGCTCAGCAAGTTTCAATTCAAACTGAGTTGTGGTTTCTTTCCTCAGCCGTTGTTGCTCCTATTCATACAGACATATAGTAGTCAAAATAAAATTATTTCTACATACAGAATTTACTGATTACCTTAAAAATTGCCTGCTTAAATTCATCTGAGTCAATAATTCTACCAGCATTGCCACAAAGTAGCTGTAATTACAAAGTTTTCACATGCCAAATGTTTATAAAACAACATTATATTTGTATATGCTGAAACAATCACTATACCTGGCAATGGATGATTTAAATATAATTATAGGGATTGCATAAAAAGGAATGGAGACAGGATTAGGACACAGACATGTTATGATGTATCACCGTAACATTTATGACTACATCAATAAAAATAACATGTCTGTGTCCCAATCCTGTCTCCGTTCCTTTTTATGCAATCCTCATAATTATTTCTTTTCAAATTTCTATTTACTTGTTTCCCGTCATTTCTTCTGGAGTAATCATTTAGCCCTAGATACATACGTATATTTTATTTGCTAACATATTAACTAATGCATTGTACTTTTACACAGATATGTAACGGTGAAGAGTGGGTCCATTGATATGGCCCAAGTGGGCAAAAGGCATACATCCAAACCCACATACACATTATAGGACAGATCAGAATATATCCTGATAAGACTTCAAGGTGTAGATGCAGTGCAGTCCAGCCCTGGATCCAGGTGAAGCTGCTCCCCATGAATGACCATAATATGCTCTAGCACGGAGGCTTCTGGTAAAGGACCATTATCACAAAAACAACATGGGTTATTTCCTCTTCCATGGTGGCTCATTGCTCTGCTTATCATCTGCAAGCCTCTCACATCCTTCCATCCCAGGCCCAGTGCTACATCCTACAGGCGGGCCCAACCCATGTTCTCTGCAACCTTGGCAATCAAAGGGGCTTTCTCCAAGCATCTCTCCACTCTCCTCTTCTTGTCACATTCATACACCATCTTTTTAACTGAACAAGCACTCCTGCTAAGAATGTCATCTTTGAAGCTAGTATTAAACCATTATTAGCTAGTATTAAACCACCATGGCTGAATCTCTTCAAACTTCTAAATCTTAGTGCCCTCATACCTATCTGTAAGAGCATGTAGTTAGATTTTGTGGGGTACTGTTGAGCGTGATGTTTTAGACTGTCGAAATTAGATGCCTGACGAAGTTTGATACATTACTATTGTCAATTCACGTTGACCTGTTGCCGGGGGAAGTAGCTGATTACGCAAGAGCCACTTAGCAATCCAATTAAAGGAATACTTGTGGCACGTAGTGCTAATCACGAGCTTGGTAGCTGTTATATGCGCTCGCAGAGTACGTAAATTAAATACACACGTAGTTGCATGCACGGGACACATTCCGTGCGGTCGATAGTATGACATACTTTGCTTATGGAACATACAGGCCACTTTGGACCAGGTCAGAATGGAGCCAAATTGTGCATATCCAGTATCCTCGTAAATCCGAGCTAAAGTGCTGTAAGCGCATACAGGAATTTTTAAAATTCGACATTTTTTTGCGTGAGTTATTGAATTTTTTAAGGAGGCAAGGTCAACGTGAATTGACAATAATTACTCTACTACCATACAAAATTTAGCAGAGCTTTGATTAGTTAGATATAGGATTGTGCAGTTTTACTAGCATGAAGCTACACAGTATGTACGTACATATATATGTTAATACAGCTTATTGCGGATTAGTAGGAAGTGGAGTAATACTCACTCTGCAAAACCTGGGCAAAGACTTCAGGCCAGACTGGTGATTGTTAGACCATTATAAAGCTGTACAACAAGCATGCAAGGCGAAAGTGAGAATTTAATTGCCTGGAGCATAGACCTCCATTTGAAAACACCATGGAGATCCAGTGATAGGAATGGTATCAACACCCAGGCTAGAAACTTTATAAACCATAACCCTAACAATAAATAGTTTACACACTTTGTCTTCTAGCTCTTTTATCCTTAAGGTTAACCTCTCCCTCTCAGCTGCTGCTTCATCAGCAATTCTTTGTTGAACTTCCAGCCTTGTTTTCACCTCTTCCTGCATATATATTTGAGCATTGTGTTCAGAGTACTATGAAGATGCTGAAAAGTCACAGATTCACAACTTATTTATGACAAAGAAATCAAAAATCAGAGAAACAAGTACATTATATATGTAGCAAGACAGGGGATGAGAACATGTGTAACCCCTCCCTACGTCTTTTCGTTGCAATTACTATTGTTGCATACTCTCACCCCCTACATTTACAAGAGTAAAACATTAAAATGTTAGAGGATGTAGGGATGACAATGCCAAAAACATAGGAACAAGATGCTAAGCAGGCAAAGCAGTGATGATGGCATGAGAAATAGGGAGGAGCATGTAGGGGATGGGCATGCAACAATCATAACATGTACACTGCATAACAAGGTGTAGGGAGGGATTATACAATATTAACATGTTTCGGGCGAGTTGTGTTATGTTGCTTTGCCTTTATGTTGTGTTGTTTATGTTGCCTTGCCTTCCTCAGCATCTCTTGGAGTGATTGTTCATGTTATGTTTGTTGAATGCCCATCCCCTGCTCTTGCCTTCGTGCTGCTCCTTATTTCCAATGCCATCATCATTGCCTTTGCCTGCATATTACTGTAAGCATTTTGTTCCTATACTTTTGGAATTGTCATCCCTTCATTTTTAACATCTTAATGTTTTACTTTTGTTTCACTTGTTTATCATCGCCAAATGCTTGCAGTTGTCTTTCATGAGCAAGCCCAACACTTTTGCTTTTTGCGGTCACATGTGCATAATAATGGTGTTCACTTATATGGAAATACTAGCATTCCTAGCTTTACTCATGCAGGGAAGGTCCAACAGAGATTCTGTTGGACATAGGCACTCTGCAGGGGAAAAAGAAGTTGTTTCATACAAAAATTAAAGTAAATACTTGTACCGTTTCTTTTCTACTGAAGAAGCCAGCCAGCTACATCTTAGGGGAGACATTATTCACCGGTGAATAATGTCTCCCCTAATAGAAATGCCATAGGTGATGAACTACAGTTGCCTTAACAAAGAAACTTATGGGGGACATTATTCACCAGTGAATAATGTCCCCACTATTAGAAATGCCGTAGGAGATGAACTACAGTTGCCTTAACAAAGAATCTTATGGGGGACATTATTCACCAAGGGGGACAGTATTCACCAGTTAATAATGTCCCCTCGCAAAGCTCTCTCCCTCTTCACTCCCGTCTGGACCAGCAGAAGCCGCGGGAGTTGTCCTTGGTGCACCTCCGGTAAGCCTCTAATGATCTGCGCATGACGCACCACCGCCAGGTACGTGCCGGTGCTAACCCTTGCTCCGCCAATGACACAACGAAGTAACACAATATAGACTCGGACACCGGAAATGGGATGGATACATTGAACATATGGCAAAATGACAGGTAACGGTTCACTCCGGCCTTATACGTTCTATGTGTTGACTCGGGTAAGTGAAGCAGTGAAGGCTTACATCCAGAGTGGAGAAGTCCAGTCCGCCCCTTGGAGTAGCAGCCGTGGTAGATTTTCGGGGATTGCGGCCGGTGCCGGTCAGTGCCTTGAGGAGGAAGGAAGAAGACCATTACGTGACAAGTCATCTGCGAGTGCGCTTTGGTCCCCAGGAAGATACTCAGTCATGAGTTCAAATTGGCAGCATGCCTCCAAGAAGAATAAGCAACGCGTGAGCTGCATCATTGATTTGTCCCTGCAGGATCTGCTAGCCACTGCACCAACAGCTGCCTGATTGTCACATCGCCAGCGCACCCACTTCCCTTTCCAGCCTGGGCCCCATACTGTGCATGCCACTAACACAGCAAACAGCTCTTTGAAAGAGATATGGTGGTGCCTGGCAGCTTCTGGCCATTCAAACTGAAACAAGTCATGGCCGCACCAAGCCCCGCATCCCCAGTGACCCAACGCATCGGATGTGACTGTGACTGATGGTGGGGTCACCGACGGAAAGATTGCTACCCCATTCCACCGTGCTGCAAATGACTTCCACCACCACAAGTCCACCCGAAACTGGGTGTTCAGTTGCACATGATGGTGGGGCTTCTTCGGGATGGCCATTAGATCTCTATTATCTACCACAGGAAGGCCCGGGTTTAATCACCTTGCAGGCATGTTGCAAGGAGCCAATGAGGGACTGGAACTGGCGTTTGGTGCAGGACCTCCAGTGTGACCACTGCCAGAGTGCCGTCCGCACTCGAGCTAGTTTATCCAGGGGGAGCCGCAATACTGCTGTGTCTATCTCTATACCCAGGAATAATGTCAGTTGGGTCACTGGCCCTTCCAATTTTTCCATGGCGAGGGGTACCCCGAGGTCAGCACACGTCCGGCATATTGCCCCTTTACACTCATCAGAGCCAGCTGGACCCCAGGTTATGAAGTCGTCCAGGTAATGGTCAACATTTTCCAGGCTATCCATTCCACTGCATCCGCAAATGCGGTAATATACTGGGGGCCGACTTGAGGCCGAATGGCAGCATGCCATCCAACTCGAATCCCAGCAGAGGTCGGTCCTCCGGGTGGACTGGGAGCAGGCGATAAGCTGATCTGATGTCAAGCTTGGCCAATAGAGCTCCTGCACCAAGGGCTTGGGCGACCTTCTCCACCGAGGTATACTGGAGAGAGCACCATGCTGAGTCGATCCCTTACCATTAGGTGGAAATGACAGATCAGTTATCAGGCACCATTTGCCCGAGGTGTGCCATAACCCCCATCCTATTAATGTGCACCTTTTCAGCTGCCAGCTCACCCTGCACATAGTCCTCCACCACCTTGGGATGTGCTAGTGCAGATGGCATGCCGACTTGCTGAGCATAGAGGGTGTGTGTAGTTGAAGCCTACATGGAAGCCCTGCTCAATACCGGTGAGAATGTAGCTCCTGAACACCTCATCCGGATGACCCTCCATGTGCTGCTTTCACACCAGCTGTTCGAACTGCATCAGATGTAACTCAATATGTACCCATGCTTGAATTTAGCTTATGTGAATAGTTTGTCATTGTCAGAACAGCCAATAAAACTTTGTTACCAAATGCTATTACACATGTGAAGAAGGGAATGGGCTAATTCTACGTTAGAGAAGACAAGCCTCTGTTTTCTAGGATTTCCTATGTTGCTGTTTTCTAGGATTTCCTCTGCACTTGAAGCTTAGAGAACGAAGTGGTAGTGCATAGAAAACCCTTGACCTTTAAATGAGCCAGCTTTACATTTGCATGTAGCGCATGGGCAGCCCCATGGGGTCCATATGAAGTTCAGCAATTTATATGTGGGGGACTGTACATTGCCCGTCACATATAAATATAGATATATAATTATATACAGAAAAATCAGTCCGTTGACATGACTAGGATGGCTCGCTTCCGCTCGCCAACAAGGGAAGCAGGCTCCATGCTGTTGATGGATAGATAGAAATAAGTGTAGAGCTGGTGCAATTTTTCATGTTGCGCAGTGCAATGGTAGGGTAAAAGCTCCTCGGCTGTACAACTACAGTAACTGTGAATGGCAAATGTTTGGCCACCGTAATATATTTTAAATGGGTGTGGACTGGGGAGTGTAACCACACACTTTTACAGGGCCACTTCAAAGTTGCTTGCTACTGTATACTAAAGGTATTCTTGAATATTTATAGCATTGCTGTGTCCCAAGCTTTTCTTCGTTGATCTATCCTGATATCCTAGGCCATAAATAGGATAGCAACTGTTTTTACCCTTGTAGCAATGTACACACACTGTGCAATAAAGAACAATCCTATGAACATCGTTACCTATGCTATACTTCAAAATTTTCTTTATGGTTATACATATGAAATTGGCAATTACTATATAGCTACACAATTCTCTTCTCCAGTAGAAATATTCCTTCTCCAAAACAGTAGAAATGATGCTCACCTTTTGTCTTTGTTCTTCTTCTCTTTCCCGCTGAAGCTGCATTATTGCAGTACTAGAATGAACATCACTATGCAAAAAATACATTAGCCATAACCTGGGTTACACATGAAGACCTTATAGGATATTTGAAATGCATTGCAGAACAGAGACAAGATTAGACAGAGATATGTTCATTGTAACAGATATATATTGTAATACATGTATGTCCGTGTCCCAGATTAGTTTTGTCCTACTCTTTTTTTGGAGGAAATGTTTAGATACTCTTAGGTACATACATTCTGCTATTTGTCAGGGCCATTTGGATCAACTGGAATACTGCCTCACGGCACATGCGCACAGCGAGCATACGGCAGTTAATTTGTGTGTCTGTCTGTCCGTTCCAGCTATATCTGTTCCGCCGGTGGAAATCAAGTGAAAGCAAATGTTTATACGGCTATAAAACCGTGTTTTCTTGAGGTAGATTTGTAAAATAGTGCTTTGTTCTTGAGTTATGGCAAAATTTGTGTACTTCGAGGCCATTGGGAGCAGCTACGACAACTCCATCGAAAAGCTACTAAAAATAGGCCGCCTGACGACGATAATATTCTCTGGCCCTAGCTTTTAGTGTAGTAGAAGCGGAGCTCCAACCTACCAAGCTACATTGCTCGTGTTTAGACTCGCGTAGCCACACCTATCAATCAAGAGCGAGCCATGTCTAATTTGTCACACATGCATTGTAGGCGTATACTGAGGCATTGCACCACCGGTGCTTTCATTACGAGTGGTGAGGGCTCCAGGGCTAGGGCTCAGGCCAGGGCCTACAGTCGTTAAAGGCCAAGCTCACTCATAATTACGTCAGTGCCGTGTATTCCAGTTGATCCCAGATTCAATAGTGCCTCTCCAAACCACTAGCACTTCCATATAGCTGGACGCCATTTCCTTGTGCTCTCACATGATCCTATATAGAGCGGTGATAGAGCAATTGCACATGATCATGTGCAATTGAAAGGGGTATAGCCCACTGATGCAAACGTGTGTGAACTGCATCCTCATTCCTTGACTGCATCGCCTACTGTAACTGGATCCACCGCTCTATATAGGTAAACTTGTAGAAGTCATTGACAATTACTAGCTACTCTGCTTGGGCATCTTAGGAGGTAAATTGATTTGGGTGTCTGGATTCAGTGGAATGGAACAGTGGAATGGAATGGTGGAATGGACTACTGGAATGGAATACTGGAATGCCCCATCCACTGTTGCTCCACATAAATACACCAGTACCTTGGGAGAGCCTGGGGATGCGGCTTTGAAGGTCGCAGGTGTCTTGGTTTGGTGGTTTTGTATTGTATATGTGATTCAAGCCCAGCCAGCTGAGCTGCCTCGGTAGCTCAGTTTGTAAGAGTGTCGCCTAGAAAGTGGATGGTCATTGGTTCAAATCCCACTCAAGGTGGGTATTTTTTCGACCTAGGACCTTCCACCATCTGTAATTCCTCAGCATGCAGATTCATCCGGTAGTCGCAGTATTCAATATAAGCGCTCCTTGCCCTAGCAGTAGTCTGAGCCCAAGCCCTAACCTAGCCATACCTAGAAACATCACAAGAACCCCTGATCCATCCATTCGGGCCATAGATGGATCAGCGGCTCTTGTGACTTCTCTAGGTAGGGCTAGGTTAGGGCTAGGGTGAGGTGTGCGTATATTGAATACTGTGCCTACCAGTACATGCGAGGAACTTCGGATGGTGGAAGATCTTAGATTGTCAAGGTACCAATGCATTTTACAATATGGTATAGATAGGCACAGTAGTTGGTGGGCATTCCACTATTCCACTACAGTAGTCCATTCCACCTTCCATTCCTTCCACCAAATCCAGACACCCAATTTATTTTGTATCCATGTTGCTGTACACAGTAAAAAACAGTTAAGAAAAATGTAGTAATGGTAAGGGCCACAAATAACAGAAACAAGATGCACCACTCATGCAAGACAAAGGATGATGGCATGCTACCATTAATAACATGCGTAACCCATATCGCTACATCTAAAGGGGTTACGTATGTTATTATGGTTGCATGCCATCATCCCTGTCTTTGCCTGAATGGTGCACCTTGTTTCTGTGATTTTGGCCCTACCATCTCTACATCTTTCAACATTTTAATTGATTGGGTGATCCTGAGCTGTTTTCGTGTTAAGCTACTTGGGCATGTCAGCACCTCCTTACACAGAAAGTGTACTGACTCTCCAATATTTCATACTAACCTACTCACCTTTCTTGAAGTTGCTGTTTCAGTTGCTTGATTTCTGACTGATAAGACGATATCAGTGCCTTTTCTGATATGTCTTGATTTATCAATGCAACATTCTTAATGTTCTTGGCTCTGAAACAAAAAAGAAACTATATTTATCACAGTAACAATTAAAATATCATTGTTTACCTTTTGGCAAATTTCAGTGTGTTCATTGATTCACTGTAGCATTCCGATGCTGGAGTTACAGTGGCAATCAGTGTAGTTTTACAATTACCACCAAGACTATCTTGCAAGATTCGTGTCAATTTAGAGTCACGATAGGGGATGTGTTTCACACTTGGTGTAGTTAGAGCTGTAACTACCTTTAAGAACACAGAATGAATGCTGTTAGGTTTTATAAACCTGTACCCTGTCAGTCACTAGCCATTTACTGACCAAAATGCTAGCCACCATTGAACCACTTGATACACTGTCCTAAAAAATACATCCACATGTTCTAACAGCTGGGTGCTGCACTCTACTGTTAGTAAATATGACGTGGCAGGGACACGTGCCACTCTGGCCGGTCAGGTTTTGGCCAGACCACTTTTTGCGTTTTAGCCTCGGGGAGCCACACTCTCTCATGCGAGAAGATGCGGCTGCACAAGGGGGCATGGCTCCGGACTCGTTTGCCTTGCTTGGCTATCACTTGGAGGGCAGTGCAAGGGCATATGCAGGTTTGTTCATAATGGGGCAGGGCCACCTCTTTGGCCCTTTTCTTGAGAACATGCTCTAGCTTCGCATTGCTTTGTATACATGCTGAGTCCTGGATAAATGCCAAATTTCCTGGCCAGCTCACACTTACGTATGTGGAATATATCCCCCACTCCTAAGTCTTAGGAGTTGAGGCCACCAATGCTTCTGGTAGTAGTTGAAGGATGTAGGGATAACAGCGAATTTCACATATGTTCAGGAAGTTTTAACAACAACTCCTTTTGACTAGTGTATGAACTCAGTATAGTTTATAGAAAGTGCAGTGTATATATGCAGCAGTATATTTATATGCAGCAAGACAGAGGATGAGGGCAGTATATATGCAGCAAGACAGGGGATGAGGGCATGCAATAATAACATGCGTAACCCCTCCCTACATCTATTTTATTATGGGGTTACACATGTTATTATTGTTGCATGCCCTCATCCGCTGTCTTGCTGCATATATACTGCCCTCATCCTCTGTCTTGCTGCATACAAATGTACTGCTGCATATATATACTGCACTGGTTTCTCTACTTTTTGGTACTGTCATCCCTACATCCTTCATATATATGAACATGCATGAACCTAATCACATAGCTATAAACCTTCATGAACACCCCTGCACACCCCTGCACTGGGATAGTGGAGGACTACTAACCCACAGCTGAAACTACAGCCACTGCTCTATGGCCTTGCATACAATCAGGCCAGTGGCATGGAAGCTCAAACAGTTTAGTAACTATATTGTCTAATGTATCTTCCATATTTGAGCAGAAAAATCAGTCCAACTCTGTTCCAATCAGAGCAATAGGCCTATGCCAGGTTTGATAAATCAAATGCGGGCTAGCTCTGTAGAGTGTTGGTCACTTGGCATGTCTGAGCTCTTTCCCCCTCCCTCCCTGTCTCTTTTTCTTTTTCAGCCCTTGTCCCTCTCCATCCTCCTCCCCCTCTCCCTCTCCCTCCCCCCCCTCTCAATATTTGTTACATTCTCTGGATCAACCTCTGGAGAGTTCTCGAAATTGCAGCAATTCATTTCCTCTAACACGTGTTTGTATTGTGGCTATTTACTCCTTGAATGCAGTGGCGATGACACATACTAGTAAATCTTCACAAAAATATGTACCTTTGAGAAGTTGTGGAGGGATACATTGATATTTTTTGTCTCCTCTTGCAACCTGCTTTCAGCATCAACATCCAGCCTGCAAGTTCATAATATGTGCTTTAACAAGTCACACTTAGCAATCATTTGGGTGCCACTATTCAGTGGATTGGACTGGACTGGAATGGCATAGATGTAATGAGTGGAACATTCACATGAAATGGGTCTCCAAGAACCCCATCTGTATTAGTGATGCAGACAAAGAGAAAAAGGCACCTCCAGCAAGTGTGGATAATAATAACAAGTAGCAAACTCCACCTAAATTCCAATGTTTAGTAGCCACACTTACAGTGAGAGTTTGTATCAATTACGTTTTTTTAACTAACCACTGCAGAAAGATTTGTCTCTGGCTACAACAATGACCACTTTTCTTGTAGTAGTTATATTAGCAATCATAACACATAATATTCTTTCCCTACGTCTACTGATCATCCTCCACTGCACACTACACAATAGTAGAGAGAGAGTCACTGACACATTCACTCACCTTGAGTAGCAGAAAAATAATTGCAACTAATAGGAGTTTGCCCCTTATTGTTACTACTCAAACTTGCTAAACACATCTCTTTGACATCACCATTAACAACACACCATTTCAAATTCAACATGTGGACTTCCATCTACTTAACATGTATATTCTAGTGCAGTCCAGTTCAGTCCAAAGAATTTTGACACCCCCATCGTTTGTATGTTTGCAAGTAGAGAGTATCTAAACTTTAAGATGTGTTCAAAATAAGTTATTTCTAGTGAGAAATGTGATGGTTTATCTCTAAACAAGAGTTACAGAGTTTGTTAGTGAGGCAGATCATTTTAAATGCTACAGCTATAGCTAAGCAATGTTATGCAGTTACATATATCATAAGAAGGGCTCTATACATGTTTGAGCAGATTTAAGGTTGGTTAAGATATAAGCTGGTGTACGTAGTAGAGTGTACAAAGTGTTCTGAAGACAATATAAGCTTTATTGTTACATTTGTTGCAAAACTGAGCCATAGTCATTACACTGTCTATGTTGAGAAGCTGCCCTTTTTAGACTCATGATCTGGTCAACACGGCTAATGTGTCTATTTCAATATTTGTGGAAGTAAGTTTGGCAGAGGTAAACTAAGTATTTAATCGTTCAACTTCATTGTGATATACATGTACATACACAGTTCATAAACAGACCTCTCGGATCCTGCCAGGTCAACAAGCCTTAGCTTTCCAATAGTAACTACACTTCCTCCGTGGTCATCATATTTGGCATGTTCAACAATAATAGTGAATACTGCATGGCTGCGGCTACTCTCCTACATGGAGAGGAAAATGCATGCAATTATACACCCCTGCAATATAATGGTGATTGCATCCTTTTTGGGGATTTTTTTTAATTTGGGAAGGGTGCCCTTACGGCTAAAGCAGATATTGAACTAGCCTACAGGATCATTCAAGGCCACCCAGATGACCGCTCTTGGGTCTCTTAGGTGTACAATGACAAGGCCAGGTGCTAGTCGACAAGGGTGTTACCATTTGGCTTAAGACTCATTTTCACTGCAGTATCAGATGCAAAGTGCAGAATGTACTTGCGTTTTCATCATGGTGGGCCCCTCAAACTCCCCAAAATGCCATCACAACACAGCAGGCATCATGTAGAACTGCCCCTATACAGGCACCCCATTGGAGGAGGGTAAGTGCGAGGGCCCCTCCACATCTAATACGCATGGAACCGGACTTTCAAGCTGGAGAAATATGCCCGCCGGATGATAAATTAGAGAAACTACGCCTGCTGCTGGCTCACTGGGAGAGGCGTAAAGCTGGAAAAAGACACCTGCTATTAGTTATTTGCACCATGCATGTCTGCCAGGGCCGCCACCTCATAGGGGTTATGCTTTAGCCAATAGCTCTATATAGATGCACATAAGATTTTGCTCTCGATTTCAGTTCACCCCATGCCACTACCTTTATCCCAGTGTCAATTATGTCAGTTTGCTGTTGGGAAGATCGATGCATTCCAAGGGCATCTGAATCTACTATCAGCCTTGCTTAACATTCATGTTTTACACGAATGTCTTAAATGACCGGACACTGCTCCTGTGCTTGTGAAGAGTGAGAAACAGACCATCTTAGAGTCTGATCCAGCCTAATCGCCTCTGCATTGCATCATGACTCTGCCCATCTTACAGCTACAGTGGCTGCACAGATCTCTTGCAACAAATGATGCTCTGCAACCACGGTACCTCTCAACTGCAGTGTATTGTATGCCATTTCTCCCGACACATTTATTGTGGATATACCTGCTCCCTGTGCATAGACTAAGGCACCACATGGTTGGCGCATCTGTGCTCTCACCATTCTGTATCAATCCAGACCTCCGAAAACAATATTGTTGACCTCCTGGCTAGTGGAGATGACCAGATATTCAACATTCACTTCCATAAATGGTTTATTTTCCTTCTGTGTACATGCTCTCTGAGCCAATAATGTTTGCACCTTAGCGCTTGTGCTTTATGCGTTGTTCGCCATGAAACCATTTCAGTTGATGCTTTAATGTTGCTAGGGCCTTGTTTTCAGCTAGCCATTTGTCAGTGAGAGACTGAGAAATCGCAGGAAGCTAGAGGGAAGCTATTAGTGCATGTGAATGGCAAAAAAACATCTTGTTAAACTGCTGTTGAGCTGTATCCCGAGCTCGGCGTGTGAATAAACATGTCTCCCTTTCTTCTGTACTCTCTGAAATTCGACTCTCCCTCTATCAAGCTCTGCATATGGTCAAACTATACAGCGGTGTCTGAAGCAAGATGCTTCTTTTGAGAGACCCTTCCTCTTGCTAATCATCTCTCTCTGTCTTCCACACTTGCCATAGAGGATGTAACTTCTTAGCTTCCAGGCCCTTCGAGAGGGGCCAGCCTATTGCATGGGCATGCGCAAAATATTCCGTAATAATGAAGCACTAAAATGCAAACCCTCACGTATAGATTGGAACCCAGCCTCTTGTGTAGTGAAAGTATACTGAAATTAGCAAAAAATATACTGGCCCAGTCACAGAGAAGGCTCGCTTTACTACATTAGTTCATATTTCATGCAACATTTAGTGCCCTGTTAGGCTCTTAAACAACCTTATAAAGCTCTGCTGTCGAAAGAACGAGCTCTGGATCGCTATAATAGGCCTGGTGGCCTTCGCAGCAAGCAAATGCTGCTATAATTTTTGAATGAGGTGTCTATAGTGAAATCCTTCTTACATGAATGGTGCAGAACCCTCGGCGCCATGCGCATGCACGCTTTCCACTGGAAAATGGCCAACAGTACTTTCAATGGATCTCTGCACCGCAGCAGTTTCAGAAAATGTTTTGACCTCTGTTGCCCACTGAACATGTGACAGTATTTTCAGGACAAAGAGACGCTACAGAGGTGAGATGTAAATTAACAGACACATACACACACACACACACACACACACACACACACACACACACACACACACACACACACACACAGAGGCAGACCCAACTACAGTAACCTTCCCGCGCATGCACGCCGAGGGTTAATAATCCATGCCATGTTGAGCCATACCTCGTTGATGGCACAAGGAGGCATGGCGGTAGAAATGGGAGGTTGAAATACAACTAAAAGAAATGCACGGTGATGTACTGCCTTTTTAGAGGAGAATGAGGATGTTGGATTGGCCATGCAGATGTTGGATATACTTCAAGCCTTCCTATACACATTAAGCTAGTTGCTAAGTGGATGCTAGTTGCTAAATGGATGGTGGCTTACATCTCATACAAGCGACATATCGTTTAGAAAGTGACGGGACACTCACGCTTACCTGTTTTGAGGAAGTGATAAGGTCTTCAAAGAATCGAAGTTGCACACTTTTCCAACCATAATAGAGTTGCAGAGAGGCTTTCACATAGGCGGACTGCCATGAAGCAACAGATAGTAGCTTGTTCATAAAGCCAGCTTTTAATTAACCCTCAGTGCGCATGCCCAACGAGGGTTATGGTAGTCATCTGTGTGTGTGCGTGTCTGTCTGTTAAGTCAAATCTCACCTCTGGAGTGTCTGTTCTTCCTGAAAATACTGTCACATACTCAGCAGGGAACCGAGGTCAAAAATTTGTGGGGCTTTCTTTGAAACCACTCCATTCAAGAGTTATGGCGTGAAACGCAAGCAAAAAAGCCAATATCCTAATTAGATCTAGCCTACTCTGGCTTACCTGCGATCAGGTATTCCTGTTCAATGTACAGCGAAGTACCAGCGGTTACTGCATGAGGGAGTACAATCATGCGTATTGCTCCAGTCAAAGCTATAGCACTTCCAGCAGTGTACAAAGCCAAACTTGAGTTTCAATAGAACACGTGCCTTTGCAGCATTCGTGCACGCGCGCTATATACGTCGAGTGTTCTGCACTTCAGTGCATTCATTTAATTAATATTTCGCTGCAAAATTTCGGCATGAGCTTAAAGTAAGTTTCCCACCTCTCCATGACACCAGAGCTCAATGATAACTGGGCTCCCTGACCCGTGCACGTATGGAATCACAGGATCACATGCACACATGTTTGAAGAGAGCTGCAATCCACAGTAGCCAGCAAGCACTGCCACGTGTGCCTACAGTTGTTGATACACTAATATGGCTTGTAAATCTAAAATAGTTTCATGAAAGAGAGCAAAAGGTACTCCGCACAATGCCAAAGTATACGCTACATGGATCTAATCACACACACACACAAGTAAAAACAAGGAGTCAATAAGCCGGCTCCACAGTTTGCGTATTGCCACGTTTCCCCAGGGTCCCATACAATATGCATCAGATATATATAGCCCATTACGGGTTGGCTAGCTACAATGCATGAAAAAATTGCTTGTTCCTTAATTTAACAACCCATGCTACTTACCTTAATAAGTTGATCTGCAGCAAGATATGGCAGTGGCAGAAAAACATGTACAATTTATGTGATTATGGCATCTCCATATAAAATAAGTAAGGCTGAGTTACACAGGTTAACTAATAAAAGCTGTTACTTAGAGAAGGGTAGTCTGTTACATGCTGTCTCACTGATATAAATTGCACAATTATTTTTTATTTTCACTTACTATCACTTCACAATGCATATGGAATATGCTTGCTTATAATGGAATATGTATTGTTCTTATTACAAGCCCCACCCTGTGCACTTGAGCCCCTCGTTTCCATACATGCATACAAATACAAATAAGGAAGTTTCTCGATTTACACAGTTGTGCATGAAGTCTGTTGGTCAAGGATCATGCACGCAAGGGAAAGAGCTATTTCATGTAAAACCAAGGAGAATACTTGTCCCAATTTTGTGGTAGGCCAAGAAGATGGAAGAAGATGAACAAATTGGCAGTTTGGCCAAAATTTCTGTATGTCCTGGTATAGGTGTATTTTACATACTTGAGGCTCATAACGAGAATAGAAACACCCATAGAGTACATATAGGTGTCTAAAAGGGCTTGTAACTGCCATATTTCTGAGTTCTGAGCCATTCTATAAATTAACGTTAATGGGCGTGTCGATGCCATACCTACATAGTCTACTGATTGTACTTGGGATATGGTCTTCATAAACCACACAGCATTTGTCTATGTCTTGTGGAATACATGTATGACTATTGTACCTCTTGCACAATTACAGCTATGCACAAGACTAATGTTGGAGATAGCACTTACCTAGTACCTGTTGCTGCTATCTACATATATAAGAAGTGTCAAGGTCACTGAAATAATGCCAAAACTATTCTAGCAAAATCAATGAGTTGACTACACCATGTATCAGCTGTTGGTGCCCCATTTTGAATGTGTAGATGAACAAGACAACATTTAGTTTGGTATGCAACACATACACACACAATCTTTGCTGCAAATGCACACTAAGGGTAATTGCTCACCTTGTTCATCCTAGTTGTGGACGTTGTTCGCAATCTAGCACCCTCTTGAATCAACTGCATGACTTCATCTGTATGACGCACAACATGTTCAGACAGGAAGTCTACAAAAACACCACCTCCACCATCTTCTCTGATCTTGAGGTTTTCCCTTTGAGGATCCTGAAAATACATGAGTTGGTGAGACAGTTTAATATATATGCCTTAAGCAGGTAACTATATTGAAAGACAGTAGATACAGAGGTAGCTGTTAAGTAAGCTAGGCGTCTATAGCGAAATAATCTGGTGCCATGTCAGGGCAAAAGCCATTGGTACCTTCCTTTCAAAGTAAACAAACGTGGTGTTTCATGGTCTAGCTATAGCCTCGTTCCCAGGTGTTCGGTGGGAGGGGAAAAGGAACGCCTGGTAACTACTGTTTGCGCATGCATGTAATTTCCCAGAATTCTGGGAAAATTGGATACTTTTGTAATCTTCCGTGTGATGATGACGTAAAATTCCTTTTTTGGAATAGCCATTCTGTGAGTAGCCTTACAGGTAGGACAGTTAACGTAGCTCTTCCTAAGTCGTTTCATAAGCTCTTCGAAGGCTGAGAAGCCATTAGCAGGAGAGACCGTAGTTGCTAGTAGCATGGATGCAAAGCAGTAAAGTTATTCTTGAGGCCCAACGATGCCAGATGCCGTGCTACGCTCTGTCAGCAGCTACCACATCTGGAAATAAGCCACAAGTACTGGAAGCGCTGGCCATCAATGGCACCATACAAGCTGTCAATAACCTCCATGTTTGCGTCACTACCGAAACCCAACCCATTAAATTTGTCACTGCGGTAGTGTTGCATAATAATAGCCGCTTAATTACGCGCATGCGCAAACAGTAGTTACCAGGCGTTCCTTTTTCCCCTCCCCACCGAACGCCTGGGTACGGGGCTAGGTCTAGCTACCATTGTGTCATGCATTGGGCTTTTTGACCACTTATATCATTCTTTTGCCACAGAAACACTGGCATTTATTAACCCTTGGTGAGCGTGTGCAATGAGGGTTACGGTACTTGGTCTGTGTGTGTGTGTGTGTGTGTGTGTGTGTGTGTGTGTGTGTGTGTGTGTGTGTGTGTGTGTGCGTGTGTGTGTGTGCGTGTGCGTGTGCGTGTGTGTGTGTGCACACGTGTGTGTGTGTGTGTGTGTGTGTGTGTGTGTGTGTGTGTGTGTGCGTGTGTGTGTGTGTGTGTGTGTGTGTGTGTGTGTGTGTGTGTGTGTGTGTGTGTGTGTGTGTGTGTGTGTGTACCAGGAAATGAATATCTAGAACACAGTCTTGCAATTGAGCTAAGAGTAGGGGCAATATCAATTGCTATAGGGACATCATAGAAACCTTTCATATGTTATTACATTAACAGATGAAACTTGCACTTTCACATTCTACACATGTACTATGTGGAATACTTACTAGTAAGTCAGATATTTTCTCATTATAGATTTGCAGGTAGGATGTACGCACAAGGTATTGATCATGGCTACTAGTTGAAGACTCAATTTCTGCTCCTAGCTAAGGATAAAGACAAAGGAGTTGTAAAAAAAGGACATACAAGTAAATGATGAGAAAAAGTGGATACGGGAAAATATTAATTGTGTAGCTCTGGGTATTATCCCCTGAAGTTCTTCAGTACCACCTTCAATTGTGTAGGTCTTTCCAGAACCTGTTACAACGTAATTAATGCTTTACTCAACACACTGTTCTCAGTCATATCACATACATATATATATATTCAGCTCTTTTGCCACAAATACCTTCAAAAATGCCATGTGTAAATCCCTTTCTTGCACACTATATACATTAACTAAATTTTATATATATGATCCATGTATGGAATACTTACTTAGACCTATAATCATGCATGGCACCTGACAAACTGTGCATTCACTTTCTGTTCCACTGTAGTCACAAGAGGACAATAACAGAAAGGTAGTATAAGTGTATATCTCAATGAGCAATGGCCTATCAATGTGCTGACATAACCACCTCAACTCTGTCAGTCCCAGCATCCAGGTCACGATCGAAGAGGAAAAAGATGAATCTACCATTCTTAGATGAAACGTCAAACATATGGAACAATTTTAACACCTCCGGAAAACTAGACAACAAACTAACACACCAGCTACTGAGCCAAAATGACAAGACAAAAGTCTGTCCCCTCATTCTCCCTTGTAACTGCAGTGGTCGTTGCAATATCACACAGCAGACCACCCAAGTGGAACCCCTAATCTGGACCCCCAAAATGGAGGTGTCAATTTTGGGGGATCCAGATTAGGGGTAACAAAAACATCAACTAGAATGTAGTTTTGCACATCAGGTACAATTTCCTTACTGGTTTGTCCACTTGCAATGATGCTTCCGTTATAACCTCTCAACACAGATGTAACAATATCATAGGCACAGCACTGAAAGACATCTTCTTGCGTGGTACTGTTATTTCAGGAAATAGTCAGTTTAAAAAACTTATTATCATGCACGGAGTAGACATTATATACGCTACCTTTTGCCAAGCACAATATCAAAAGTGAAATTTTGAACCACGCTTGGGTCAGTTCGAACCAGCTCTCCGAAGTCATCGATACCAATCCTAGATGGCCTCCTTTTCAGAACTGGCTTGCTAATAATAACGGTTTTTGTGGCCACATCTACTTCTACGCACTGCAATTGGTTAGAAAGGAAAATCTAGAATGCCAGTAAGTATATTCCATAGTCACCTCAGTAGATCCAGAAGACACCTCCCGAGGAATCTGCGGCCTCACTCTCACTGCAACTTTGAAGTTCTCCCTATCCTTACACGTACTCATTTCAATGTCTCTTGAGACCAGTGTAAGGGGAGGGGCTCATAAACTACTCTATAACCACACCCTTTCTTGTCAGTGGGGAATTCCTGCAAATGGTTACGTCACAAACATTTCGAACATTCTTCGCGAGCGCACGCGCGTACGCGCACCCGGACCCTGAGCTGCATGTTGTAATTGTGCGCCCGCGCTGCGCAGCACCCCAGGCCCCACCCACAGCTTGCATGATAGTTGTACAATTGTAGTTCTCGAGCGTAGTAATTGCGTGACTTTTAAAAGTGAGGGAGAGCGCCTGGACCCTAGTCCGTGCCCGGACCCCGAGGGGTGGGGTCTGGGCTCGTGACTACCTAGTCTCGTGCCCAGACCCCACCCCTCGAAGGGAAGGGTCTGGTGACATTCAGAGGAGGTTGGAACCGAATGTAATGTTACGTAACTGTCATGTGATTTACGCACGCGTTATTAGATGATCGCGCCCGCGTAAGCTGTAAAGAATGTACGCGCATTGATTTACCATAGTTATCTATGGATTTACTGGTAGAAGATACCGATCAGTATTTTAGCACAGGAGTTTGGCGAAGAAGGCTCAGTGATCTCAACAGTTACACCAAGGTTTGGTAGAGCTAGGCAAGAGCAAACGGACTAACAGTTCAGCTGGACTTTGGGATCAGGTAGGAAGAACGGCACCTCGATTATTTGAAGTGGGCGTGGTCCCGCGATGTCATGTGACCACGCCGTGACAGTCCTTGAAGTCGGTACTTCCGAATGCTATACAACATAGCTTACCCGTCAGTCAAACTACAGTCTCAGCCGACAGCACTGGGAGCATTTGACGGAACGAGACTGACACGGCAATAGTTGAGTAACAACAAAAATTATTGGGACTACCTGTCCGTTTTGGGTCTTCCAGTGCAACAAGAGTATGATGTCTTATATATAACCTTGAACACATGGCTTGAAGAAGCTGGTTCACACTGGATATTGGACTGCAGTATTACCTATGTTTTCGCAGTGTACTACATACACGTTGTTTGTAATATGTATATGCTGAGTTTAAAGTGCGCATGCGTATCGTACCGGCGGGAAATTCGAGCGGTGAACAGCACCAGATATATAGCTCCAGCTGAGCATGTCTCTCCTGCAGTTGGGCCCTGTCTTGTTTGGAGGTGTGGATGGAATCATCACCTATTTGCGAGCCAATGGTCTACTTGCTCGCAGTATGAATTGTGCAAGGTCATAAACTGCATGCCAGCTTTCTCTTACATATTTGCTACACATTAGCTGGTTAATCAAATAATTACTTTGATTAGGTGTTCTGTAGCAATGCAAGAACGACCCAGACAAGACGTAAGTGACAGTAAGAGTTGGTGGTGTCCCCAATGTAAAGGGAGAAAGTCAATACGTGATGGCAGCTTCTTCTCAAAATCACGTTTAAGCCTGCAGAAGTGGCTGCTTCTCCTCTATTTCTGGGTACGAGAATACCCAGTGACTGATGCTATGGAAGAGGCTGAAGTGAACAAAGGAACTGCGATTGATATTTACCAGTGGTTTAGAGAAGTTTGCTCTACCACTCTTTTAAACACTAACATTGTACTTGGGGGTCCAGGAAAAATAGTGCAGGTTGATGAGTCCCTCTTTCACCACAAACCCAAGGTAAGAATTTATTACTGCATCTGAAACATTAACAACAATATTCCTTGTGTATCATTATAGCATCACCGTGGAAGACCACCACAGCAACAGATATGGGTATTTGGGATGGTAGATGCATCTCAATCTCCTGGTGTGGGGTATATGGAGATTGTGTCCCAGAGAGATGGAAGAACACTATTACCGATCATACAGGCGCACACTGCCCCAGGAACAATTATTCATTCAGATGAATGGAGAGTGTACAATTCAGTCACCAACTTGCCAACTGTAGCAGGGCATGCGGCTGTTAATCACTCTCGTCACTTTGTCGATCCAGTGACTGGTGTCCATACCCAAACGGTGGAGAGTTACTGGAATCGGGTAAAAACCAAATTGAAACGTATGAAGGGCTGTGATAGTAATCAGCTTCCTGGGTACCTGGATGAGTTCATGTGGAGGGAGAGGTATGGGAGATCAGCAAGTGAGGCATTACGTAACATAATGCAGAACATATCCAACCAATATCCAGTGTAAGGTATTTTCATAGATACACAATATCCTTCAAAATATCATTATCATTTATGTCACCCATACCTTAACCAATCTATACATCATCCTCCTTGTCATATATCTATTTGTAATACATGTATGTTCTTATTATATATCTATTTGTACTGCATGTATGTTCACCCATACATCAACCGTATCCCATCAACCAATTCATATTTCCATCTTTTCTTGTAGCTATACACTCTGTTCACTCACGAATTTGTAAACGCAAAGCAACCAGTGTGAACAAGGTCGGATGTCTGCAACATTCCCGAATTACAGGATGCCAACTGCGGTATGGGTGAGCACGTCTACAGCATCAGAAGATTACCGTAGTCGTCAACGATGTTCAGAACTGTTACACGACCTCAACAATATCGCGTACTATATTCCTCATTGTGGTAGAGTTCAAAACTGTCACATGACCTCAGCGTGGTCACATGACATCGCGGGACCACGCCCACTTCAAATAATCGAGGTGCCGTTCTTCCTACCTGATCCGTTCAGCTTCCTGTAGGAAGACAGAGTAAAAACGCTCTAAGGCTTGTAACAACCAAACCCGAAGGGTACGCTTGGGGTACTGGCCATACTTCGAGTATACTCACCTAGTACTTTCAGGTGATATGCTTACATTTACACTCTCACGTGATGGGTTCCAACCTCTGGGTGACATTCGAGCGTTTTCTTGGTTGTGCTGTGTCAGCAGCACGTGACATTGATCACGTGATCTAACTGCTCCAGCCTGACAATGAAGACACAGGTAACCTTTAGCAACTCTTACGTATAAGCATAGACTTTGGCAACTTATAGCAATTACGAATGCACTTATCGACCGTTCATGAGAGCGGGAATGTAGTAACAAATGATGCAAGCACGTGATCAATGTCATGTGACTGCTGACACAGCACAACCAAGAAAACGCTCGAATGTCACCAGACCCTTCCCTTCGAGGGGTGGGGTCTGGGTACGAGACTAGTGACTACCTGGACCCTGGACAGGTCGCATCTCATCACGTGACGCTTGCCACGTGTGACGTTATTCTGTATCTGTCACATCAGTTGTCTTTTTTTACGTATACTATTTCGCCATCATGCACATGCACATTTATCAGTGTATGACTTACCCCAGCCCCCCTTCCATGCTTTGCGCTCATCTATGGAATGTCAAGCACATTGATGGTGCACACTATGTATTATACCAAAGTAAACGTGTATTGAGAGTATAGGTGAAAGTATCAGTTTACAGTATGAATAGTCTTGTGATTTATGCTGTGCTGTCATCAGAATTTTCATGCACTTCCATTACATCCTCTGTTGCTGTCCCTGCTGCAGGGAGCTCAGTAGCTTTAGTTAGCGGCTGCAAATCAGATAACAAACTGCAGATAGAAGAGAAAATGGATTATATTAAACCACAAATTAGAAGCCTGTGAAGCAGTAAGCATTTATTAGTGCATGGTGGGGTATATGTACTTCACAAGCCTAAAATCCTGATGTCAGCCAAAAATATGAAACAAGTGCTAGTAGTTAGAGAATTCCTCATAAATGTGCACACTCTTCACGATTGAAGCACATCACGAACATGACAACTCAATTTCATGTTTTACATGTATAGTTAATTACCTATACTGAGCTAACCTTTCATCAAATATTCAGAAGTCAACTTTACCATGAACATTGCATTCAAGTATTGGCAATATTTGTCCCTTTTGCATGGGCCATTAAAAAAGAAAAAGGCCATTAGGGTGAATTGAACACTTTTCAGTAAAATTTGCTGTTTTCAAAAAATAGTTTATACCACTGCTGTACAGTCCAGGTTTGCGAGAGGTATATGAGCAATAACTATACAAAACATGAACAACTCTACTCTATTGTGATGGGATGGCTCCCGTGCTGTCACTACTTGCTATGCAGTAATGTGCCTTAGGGGATCCCGCTCGAGACAAGGTATTGTAGGAACCTGGTGGCCCATGACGGCCGTGTCCCAGCTGCAAACTAACTCAATCTCAGTCTTAAACATTGTTTCTTGTCTCTTTTCTTGTCTACCACTTATTTCAGTACACTTTTGATATTATAATGTTTCCATATTACTTACTTCAATGCTGTTCATTTTTGTTGTACTTGTTGCCTGGTAGAGCAACAGATCAAAGGCTAAAGTGTGCCAACATATCATGTGTGGCACACTTATTACATCACTAATTACATGAGGCTAGTAAGGGAGTGGTTAGGGGCTGGGAAACCATAGAAATGGCAACAAATTAGTTGTTTTAAGTTTGATGTCAACATATGCAGGCCAAGGCAATCAAGAGGGAATGAGAAAGACAAACTTCTGTCCGAAGTCGAACCCAGGTCTAATATGACCAGCAAACCAGCACACCAGACACTGAGCCACGATCACCAGACAAAAGTTGGCCCCTCATTCCCTCTCATAACTGGGCTCGACCCCGGACAGAAGTTTGTCTTTCTCATTCCCTCTTGATCGCGCCTTGGCCTGCATATGTTGACATCAAACTTATACATCTTCATCAGGTCAAGTAAGTAAATTTAATAACCATCTGTCATAAACCCACCCACCATGGCTCCTACTCTGATGAGAAGGTGTTACCGGTCGATTCCTAACGGGGTTCTGACGGCACATGATTTGGGTGGTCAGCAGTGTGAGGTTGCCAATTAGGCAACGACCACTGCAGTTATAAGAGGGAATGAGGGGACAAACTTTTGTCTGGTGATCATGACTCAGTGTCTGGGGTGCTAGTTTGCTGGTCATTCAACCTGGGTTCGACTCCGGACAGAAGTTTCTCTTTCTCATTCCCTCTAGATTGCATTGGCCTGCGTGTGCTGACATCAAACTTAATACATCTTCACCAGGTCCACTAAGAATATTTAATAAATTAGTTGTTGCATGGGCCCTAGTGCTCACACAGGATATGTTGGCACAGTTATGATGTAATACCTCGGGCCTGCGGCCTGGGGCTGTACATTATAACTGTGCCAAGATATCCTGTGTGGCACTCGGGCCCATGCAACAACTAATACATGTGTCTCATAGTGCACGGCACTGTACACTTATGTCCTGCTCCTATGTTAAAACTCACCCTAACAGGGTTCACATCATGCTTGCTTTTGCATCACCAGATGGCATCTTTCATTAAAAAAAACACTGCTGGATATGCAGACCTCACCATAGACATCTAGGCCACTATGTATTTGATCGTGCTATGTTACCACTTAAGCACGCATGTACTTACATGTTCCATGCACCCAGCCTTTTGTTTTTGCTTTATCTTATTGGTAATATTACAATTTGGTTCCCAATTTCTCCCAATGCACCAGTGTATATCTAATACATATTCTTTAAAATAGTGTACTGTTAAACGTACCTGTCATGTAAATCAACGAAGTCCGGAATCTGCACAGATGTTTGTTCATTAATGCTATTACCCACAGTTGGCAACAGTGTCTCAATTACAAATAGTGCATCAGCAAGAATGCAGTCACTCACTGGAACATTTTCGTCTCGACCAAATGCATCAATATACAGGACTACCATGTGTTGGAAGATGTCGCAAAAACATTCTACAAAACTTATCAGCAGTTCTGGAATGTAAAATTTCATTACATCGTTGACAAACCCTATGATGTGTTGGCAAAAGGTGATAGTAGTTTGACTAAGATCAATTACACTCCCATCACGAATTTTGTTCTTGAAATCAAGGACACCTAGTTTCTCCATTTCAAAGATGATGGCTGTAAAACAAAATATAAACAAGTAAATAAAAAATTTAGGAAATTTGAAAGGAAATAATATAGGGATTGCATAGAAAAGAACGGAGACAAGATTGGGACACAGATATGTTATGATATATCAACGTAACATTATGGGTACGTCAATATATCAAAACATGTCTGTGTCCCAATCTTGTCTCCGTTCTTTTTTATGCAACCCCTCAAATTTCCTAAATTTTTTATTTACTTGTCTGCCGACTTTCTGTAACTAGGTACATGCATTTTGCTATTTTGCAGTTTACTTGGTAGCAAACGTATTAGCTAATAGAGATCGTAGCCTGAGGCTATCTAACATTTTTATTGAAACATCAACTGTTTGTGCATTATATTGTACCAACTTTACTTTTCATGGAGCTTTTGTTAATCAAATATAGCAAAGTAGTGCCTGGGGCTACTATATACAAGATTACAAGGTTTTATCTCAACAGTACTTATTGGGATACACCAATTTTCACATTTAGCGCTACTTTTGTTAGTGAGATATAGCTAACTATTGGCTGAGCAATTTTTTTTATATTACAAGATTTATATTGTTTTCAGAGATTTTATCACAACATTGATCATTGGGGTATTAAGCTTTACCATCACACCAATTTCCACATTTAGTAGAGCTTCTGTTACTAAGATACGGTAATACTTGCCTGAGGCTATTTGTTGTATTACAAGATTTACATTGTTTACAGAGATCTTATCACAATGTTGATCATTGGTGTATTACACTTTATCGTTATACCAATTTTCACATTTAGTGGAGCTTTTTTCACATTTAGTGGAGCTCTTGTTAGTGAGATACAGAAATGCTTGCCTGAGGCTATTTCTGGTTGTATTACAAGATTTACATTGTTTACAGAGATTTTATCACAACATTGATCATTGGTGTATTGCACTTTACCATGTAAACAACGTAAATTTTGTAATATAACAACAAATAGCCTCAGGCAAGCATTACTGTATTTCACTAACAAAAGCTCCAGTAAATGTGGAAATTGGTATGATGGTAAAGCTTAATACCCCAAAGATCAACATTGTGATAAAATCTCTGTAAACCATGTAAATCTTGTAAAAAATAGCCTCAGGCAAGGCAAAAATAGCCTCAGGCAATAGTTAGCTATATCTCGCTAACAAAAGTAGCACTAAACGTGGAAATTGGTGTGGTGTTAAAAGCTTAATATCATGAAATAACAATAATGTGAGATAAAATCTTGTAATCTTGTAAATAGTAGCCCCAGGCACTACTTTGCTATATTTCATTAACAAAAGGTCCACTAAAAGTAAAATTGGTACAATATAATAATTGATATTGCAATAAAATGCTAGATAGCATCAGGCTACAAGCTCTATTAGCTACTACGTTTGCTACCAAGTAAACTGCAAAATAGCAAAATGCATGTACCTAGGTCCAGAAAAAAATGATGGGAGACAAGTAAATAAGAAATTTGAAAGGAAATATAGGGATTGCATAAAAAGGAATGGAGACAAGATTGGGACACATACATGTTTTTATATATCGACGTACCCATAATGTTACGTTGATATTTCGTAACATATCTGTGTCCCAATCTTGTCTCCATTCCTTTTTATGCAATCCCTATATTTCCTTTCAAATTCCTAAATTTTTTATTTACTTGTTAAACTACACTATCATACAAAATTGCAGACCTTTCATTAGTCAGATTAAGGTAACCTTAAATTGACCAATCAAGTTGTGAGAAACGCAGGATCTATTTTTCATAGTCACCTCGTTAGCGGGATCTATAGTTGGCCGCTGGCCCCTACTACCAGGATCTATTGGCATGCTTGTTGCTAGCGGTCATTGTCCAATCAGTTTCTCCGCTGTAGTCTGAAATAGTTAGACGCACTCGTCGTTGGGAACTACGCGATTTAGAAAGCCTCGGGCCCTTGGTAGTGCCCTTGCTACGCTCGCCCTCGCTACTACTATAAAGCTTCAGAAACTCTGCCGCGCCTTGGCTCACTTCAGTTGGAAAGAACACGCCGAGCAAGATGGTGAAAACTATGTGCAAGAAAGTCTCAATTTTGGGGGAGAGAACTAGGTATATGTCTGGGATTGCCATGGACTGTCACGGGATGTCCCATGTCCCCTATCTGACAACTAGTTAACCCCATCTGAGGAACAGCCACAGCCCCTCCCCATCAGTAAAGGGGGTGGAGCCGAATGCATGGTGAGGCTCCACCCCCTTTTGATGGGGAGGAGGCTGGGCTCGCAACGAAGACTACGCGGAAGATGATATGCACATATATATGTATGTGGTATATAGATACATAGGAATCATGGGACATCCCGGGACAGTCCATGGCAATCCTGGACATACCTCGAGAACTAATCACAGCGACTGGTATAACGACAAGCTGGCTTGCCTGAAAAGGTTATTCGAGACCGAAGTGACATAGACCTACCGATGGCCTTCACAAATACGAACAGGGTCAGCATGCAAAGTCTTGTCGGGCAATGAAGCAGGCGAATTTGTCATAGCAAAGCCGGTGTCAGTGCAGAAAAATGTATCGAAGCCAGTGTCGGTGCACACTAACATATAACACTCGCAGCATCTCCATGTAATTGCATGCGGCACTTTTGATCCACACACACGACGACATAAATACAGATATACCACCACTACAGTGACCTAAACTACCAATTCCTTCTTCATTGTCTTCTTTCAAAATGGTCTACCCCAAAAATTGATATGAAAAGTCATCTTGGCTAAAATGAATTCTTTCTCTCTAACGATGTAGCATCCCTCTCAGAAACATTGTAACATCCCTCTCGACTGAGAACAAGTATTGCAATACTTACATATAGTTATATGCACTTACATATAGTTAGATGCCATTTCCCCTTGCATATCTGTCATGAAATTTACTCATGTGCTATTATAACAGTGCCTGTGGACTCCAGAAGAATAGTCTACTTACAGTGGGAGATACACCTGCCCGCGCGACTACTCAGTCTCTATTGTACTACAACTGGCACAAGTTTGTTGTCTTGCCCCACTGCCAGTGAGTGGTCCGTATTGGTATGTCTTCTTTTTTCCTCTCTCTCCCAGGCCTTTCTTTGCCAAGATCTTAAGTGGATCTGGAAATCTTTACCGGTTTGTGTGGATTGTTTCACACCCATACAAGCCACACTTCAAGCAGTAATCCTAGACTTATCAAAGTAGACATGCCTATACATGTTGATGTATGGTGATGTTAGTCTATCAACAACGTTTGCACCTAAATCCTTCTCTACAGCATTACCTCTCCTTACCATCAAACTTGGAAAGATATCCGCATCCAACCCTTTATGTCACGTGGTTCATGCAATTGCATCCTTCACTACATAGTTTCCCTTTCTGTATGCATCCACAATGATGTGTCTGAAACCCAGTTTTACACCTGCATCCCTTGAGTAAACCTGCCACTCGCTCCCTAACTGACTCCAGGTTGGTATTGCTGTTCCAGTCAATTCCCAGAGTATCATTTGTGACCCTCCATCCATATTCACTCGGAGGCATTGGAGTCATAGTATTCTGGTCTGCTTGCCTCCACATGTCCAACAACCAAAACACAATTTCGAAAGAGAGAATCAGTGTTTGGAACCATTTCATTCTTCTGTCCCATACACACTGCCGGATATTGTCAAGCCACTGGTAATGATGGTATAGTGGAGTCTTGCCTTGCATATAGCACTCATTAAAGTATGCCTCTGGGGTTGTGATGAATCCAGATGCATGTTTTTGAATGTATACTACACCAAGTAGGCGTAAAAATGAAAGAAAACCTTGTTCATAATAGTTATTCTCTTATTAGTTGACCTACACCTGGGTTCGACTCAGGACGGAAAGTTGTTTTTCTCAATCCCTCTTGATTTCTTCGGCCTGTGTAAGTCACCATCAAAATAAATATTGTTATTCTCTTTGCACACTTCTGCAAGCGTACTCGGTGTATTCTCTTGCCCGCATTGCCTATTTCACTAAAACATGATATGTACAGTGGAACCTCTCGTAACGGCCACCCATCAACAACGGCCATCCACTATAATTATATCGGCCAATAGCCTTGGTCCCGATTTAACTTATGTGACTTCAGTAGTATGTAAATCACCGAAGAGCGGCCACCTCGTTACTCTGTATAATGGCAACATATGTGTTCCCCAAGCAATTTAAACATTAGAAAAAGCCCTGGTTATAACGGCCACCACCACATAGGCCTGACCGCATCTACCATGTCACAGCCACAAATCTGATACTGTAAATGTAAAATATAACTGTCAGTTACTGAGTTGCCTTTTTGATCTTATGTTCTTCTTGTATGCTGATTTCTTGCATATCAGAGCAAGTCAAAAAGCTTAGAACTTACAAAGAAGTTGTATCTGCTACAGAAGATGTGGCACAAGATATAGCATGGTTTATTACACGAGACAGTACCCTTCAACCTAATCCAACCTACGCATGTAACACTTAAAGACAGACACACGGATATGGGTACACTGCAGAGAATCTGCATGTTCCTGTATTATCTCCAGACACAGATGTTTAATCATATAGGTCTTCCTCTTAGCCAAGGAAACAAAGATATTTTAATGCATTACAGTGTCGGTAGACGCTCTAATGTAGGGATGGGAAGTGTGAAAAATGACGCCATCAGTCTACAAAAAGCCTCCTAACAAGGGGCGAAAGCCTAGGTAAGCTTTCAAACTCACAAGTAATAAGTTTTGGAGTCATGTCTAGCCGTACATTATCCCACCCCACACCTACGTGCTTCCAGTTGGGCGTGCGAGAATCTGGTCACACCCTTTTTCACAATTCCGTGTCATCATATTTTCATTTATCTTCTTCTTCAGTAAACCCACTATCTCATTAATGGAAGCAGATCAAACTCTGCTTTTTTCACCAAATGTGTCTAGGGTCAGTGGGTGTGCACCGATATGTTTTTTCTCCCAAGACGTCAATACGATATAGCGGGGGAGGCTCTGTGGGATCTCACTGAAGTACGGCATTTATGCTCAAGCGGCGGCCCCGCCCAATGCGCATAACCTTCACGTGCTCTTTTGAATTGTGTGGCAGTGGAAGAGATGGGAACGTTTTGTCTCTGCATGAGAATGTCTCATGTCTCTGTCTATTGCGTTGTGGTGACTGTCAGATATTCTGTTTGCGTGGAGTTTTTTACTAATCATCTTTTACCACCCGGCCTTCTTCCTGTGTTGGTAAGTCTGCTACTTATCTGCGTACTTGTAAATTCACTCATAGTTATATTCACTTCCCTAGGTTACTTGTGGAGCTGTTCTCTCCACACCTATTGATACGTGTAGTGGAGCCCTGCAGTGCGAATTGTTGGCTCTTCAAGGCTGTGGCCCTGTCTCGCCTTTTTTACACATTGTACAAGCAGCCGCTGGCAGCGTGCTAGATTATGTCCCAAGATAAGTTGACTGATATTGTTTTTGACGTAAACAATGCCGTACTGCTCAGAGCGTAAAAAGTTATTACAAGAACTTAGACAAAGTGCATAAAAGTGAATCCAATAGAGATTATTATGTGCGTAATTCTGAGAAGTTGAAGGCTAGGAGTAGATGTGTATAAGGCTGACCCTAGCAAGAAGAAGGCAGCAGGTGCAGCCCTTTACAAATCGCAGCCTGAGAAAAGGATGGAGTCTAGTAAGGCCTATTTTTGTTCCCATAAGGCCCAGAAGAAAGCCTATTATTATTCCCATAAGGACCCAAAAAAAGCATATTATATTGCCCACAAGGTAAAGAGGAATGCTGCTGACAGTGTTGCTTATAGAGCAAATGCAGAAAAACGAAAAGCTGCAGCAAAGGCTTATTACACTGCAAACCCTGAGCCTAAACATGCTGCCTCTAGAACAGTTTATACATAGATCCAAGCCAGAAGTAATGAAGGAAACATTTCGTAAGTATCATGCTACACACAGGGGTGTCAGGTTGCAGTATTTTCAAAAGTGCCACTCAACAGAGTTCGAGTAATGTAGAGACAGACTACAACAACTAGCCCACTACTCTAGACTAACTGCGAAATAGATGAACTAAGGTACTTAGGTAGTCTAGATAGGTGTCCGGTATTGAATAAACTAAATTATATACACACCACTTTTCGACTTGTTCAGTCTTCACCAGTTTTACACCTGTATCAAGGAGTGATTGTATCACCAGTTTTACACTGAACAAGTACCACTGTTATACAAAAAGGGTAAAAGTGACCAAGGCTAGATATTGTTTGATCCAGCCTAGCCAGCTGTTGATTGAGAAGTGTTTTAAGTGTTTTAGGCTTATGCAGGCCAATCTAGTAACTGATAAAAAAATGAAAGGAAATTTAATGGAACAGTTTAACTCCCAACACTTTGGTGTGGGTATGAAACTAAGTAGAAAAGATTTGGGAAGTGCAGTAGATAGACTCGTAACTAAAAGACTTATTGGTAGATCCATGTAATTACGTAGGAAGTATGCAGGGTTTCTGTTGAATAGTATTAGGTGTATTAAGTCCATCACACTGAAAACCCAAGATGATTTCGGAAAGGGCTGTCATACCCAGAGCTTATTTTTATGAGGCAGCTTACCTGCATGTGAGAGAGTCCCTAATCCCAATGATGACGGTGAATGTGTTGTTGTAGTTCGGGTGCCCTGCAGGTGCCCACAGAACTGCAAACCACTAACTGATGTTGAGATAGTTGCCATAGTTACCTTGAGGGCAGCTTTTTAGGGTTCCATAGAAGAAGCCAGATAAGCCCTAGCTGAATGTGATTTTGGGTGTCCCTTTGGGTACTACACCAAGTTAAGGAATGACTGTGTAGTTGACCTAACTTACATGCTGCTCCCCATGATGGTATCTCTTGGTATACACTATATAGAGTTGGCTCTGAGACTAAACCAATTTTGCCTATTAGTCAGTAGCATTGAAACTTCACCTATTAGTCCAAAAAAATATGCTAGCATATTTTGTCAACCCCTATAACCAACTACACTCTACTTCCATGCACTATTCTCATAGTCTCCAATACTCAATCCCCCTCATAAGCCATACTTCCTTCATTTTCCCACACAATTATTTGCTTCTTCATTTTCCCACACAAAACCACACACTTTTGCAATTCCACAACAATCTTTCTGCATCCCTTCCTTCTGTAAAACGTGGACTCCGGACTCTGGACTGGACCGTGGACTGGACTATGGATAGAGTTTTGTGCATGCAGACAGGCTCACAGTGGTTAGCAGTTGTTCACAGTCTGACTGCTTGCTAGCAAAGCCAGTCTCTCAACGTGTGAAGGAACTGCACATTCGTTATGGATGAGCGCTGACCACATATATTATACAGCATTCTGTGTACGCCATTAGTGTTGTAAAATGATCGGTGGTGTTCAGCATATTCAGTCTTCCTTCGACCTTGAAGCGAGCCACTGTTGTAAGCTATTCTAGTGATCACATCAGCACCACTATCGGCGCGTAGATCTAGATCAAAACCATCAGTATCCTTGCATTTGGTTGTTCAGCCCCAGTCGTCGTTTTGTGTACACACATCCATCTACGTACTACACTGTGCGCTTACCTACTGCAAATGTAGATCTCTATATGTTGCACAACACGTGCAGCCTACTTGTCAGCTCCCGCTTCCAACACTGTGAGTCTTAACAGGGCTGGTACAACGTCCCTATACTATGCGGAAGGGGATAAGACTAGGCACTGAACACACTTCTAGTCCAGTCCACAGTCCAGTCCATGGTCCCGTCCAGAGTCCGGAGTCCACGTTTTACAGAGACCCTTCCTACTCTAATTCCCTGCCTACACCTCATTATACACTGTTCCCACTAAGTGATGATTTTTCCATGTGTATAATTCTAAAGACCTACATGTATGTTATTTACTTATATAATTGGTAATCATTACATTGGAAAATGATCCTGACCTTATGTATCACACTACACTACTACGTACTACACTTCTACCTCAAATATTCCAAACTCTATTTGTGGCCTCAGGATATGATTACAGAGGAACCTCACCAGAGCGGCCACCATCAAAGCAGCCAGCCAAAACCAGATATTTCCAGGGTGTGTTTGCCTTTACAGGTAGTACTTGGAAAGAAACAGTACTAGATTACGTTCGACAAATAATCAGATCTTAGAAGGAATATGGTGGGTTGCAACTATTTTATGTCCTATACAAGCACAGTTGCTAATGTGTCTCGCCTCTTTACTCAAAATGTTTTGGTGTCTGTGGCAATCGTTCCAGATTGTTGAAGAGAAGGTGTACCTCCTTTGCTCCTCTTCTAAAATGAGGATTTATAAACCTCTGGTGATCCAGGATTCTCCAGGTGATCCAGCATACAAGTTGGGGAAAATACAACCAGTAGTGGATAAATTACGTGAAGCGTTCAGATCTGCATACTGCCCATCAAAAAATGTAAGTGTGGATAAAGCCATGATTCTTTTCAAAGGACTAAAACATTACCTTCCTCTTGAGCCATCGAAATGTCAAAGAAACTCGAACACCTGATCTTGAGTGGAGTTAGCAAGAAGCCTTATTGCTGACTATTGCAGCCAGAAGGAACATGGACGACCCTCCCTCTCAACACCAGTCAAAAGATTCTGTCAGGCGTTCCTGGGAGCCAAGAAGGGACGGACATGCTACCTTTGAAATAATGCCTTACAAATAGCTTACCTCAGTCCAATGTACCCGTGCGTTAAAACTTCATGATAGTTGAGCTTCATGGGCTGGCCTGTGCAGATGCTCTATACAACATATCGCTTATGACACACAAAACGTGATTATTTGTGGAACTCAAGTGAGCACGTAACATCGCCTATATAGGGTTAATTTGGCTTTGCAAGATATGTGCTTGGGATCGTATCCTGCATCCAGTTGCATATGTACATCTTATAAAAGGAAGCAGATAACAATCCAATACTATTGCATACGAAGTTTCATCCATCACTCCTTCAAACACACACACTTGCAGGGTTCTATCCAGTGGGGGGGGGGGGGGGGGGGCAGGGGGGAAGCTTCCCCCCCAAACACCCCAACTTCTCCCCCAAACATTCAAGCTTCCCCCCCTGTTAGTGTAGTTTGTATATGCTTGCAGTAACCTAGTCTATTTGACTTCATCTGGACCCTCAAAATTTGGCCATAACGCTTTTAGCTCATAGCAACTACCATTGGATTCCTCACGTTTTTCCGCTTCGAGTTTTATGTGCATCTAGCACCATAAAGCCCTACCGTTCAAAAGTTAGCTGTAACAGTATGCCCAATAAAAAAAGTATGCAGTATGGGACCAGCTGTATAAACAGTTTACACAAGCACTTCCGGCCCAAAATTAGACTAGGTGACATGATGTAACTAGTACTAAAATTAGCAGTGATGTAATAGCCAGCTAAGTAAGTGTGCAGTAAACCACGTGTGGCTCTAAGAATGGCGAAGTTTCTAAAGAGAAGAAGATCAAGTAGAAACACTGGTGGTGAATCTTCCTCTGATAACAGTGAACTAGATGAACTCCCCAACAAGGCAATGACTCTACAGTCTGGCTCAAGCTCACAGTTTTCAGGCTGCTCCGATACCAGCAGTTCGAGCTCATGTAAAATGCGTTCCTACAAAGACAACCTATCGTATGATCCAAAGTGGAAGAGGCAGTACCCATGGATGGACTACAATTCCTCTGCGAAAGGTATGGTGTGCTCTGTGTGTACGTCCTTTGGGAAAGTACCTGTTCAAGCTAAAGGGGCTTGGGTAACGCGACCTGTGAGTAATTGGGTGAAGGCAACCACCTTGCTAGCAAAGCACAACAAGTCTGACTGGCACAAGGCAGCCGTAGAGAATCAGAAACTCTCTCTCTTACATGAAAAGCGTGGTGGTATTGTTGAACAAATCATTTCAGTCAGTGAAGAAGAGAAGCAGCGTAACCGAACATTTCTCAAAAAGCTTGTGCGTTCACTGTACTTTCTAGTCAAGCAGCATATTGCTCACACTACCACATTTGAAGGGCTCATCACATTACAGATTGAAAATGGTGATATACAGCTAAGAAGCCACAGAGATAAATGCCCACGAAATGCCACGTACGAATCGTATGCCACAGTCATAGACATCCTTTCAAGTATTAGCAAGATTATTGAGAGAGATCTCTTGTCAAGCTTCAAGTCCAGTACTTATTTTTCGCTAATGGCAGACGAAAGTACTGACGTATCATCTAAGGAAGAGCTCTCTATTTGTGCTCGATGGGAGCAAGATAACAAGCCAGTTGAACACTTTCTTGGGATTGTGCCAGCAAAGGAGACTACAGCTGAAGCTATTTCTTCTTACTTGTGTGCTTTCCTGGAGTCTAAGAGTATTGACATCACAACAATGCGAGGGCTCGGCTTTGATGGTACCAACACAATGTCAGGGCAGAGGAGTGGCGTTCAAAAAAGGTTACGACTACATTCACCTAGTGCTGTGTATGTGCACTGCAGATGTCACCAACTGCAACTGGCTACTCTCAATGCTGCTGACGAACATAGAGAGGTAAAGCGAGTTTTGGGCACCTTGCTGACTATCTGGAAAGCCTTCCACTATTCCCCAAAGAAAGCAGAAAAGCTAGCTGAGATACAGGCTGAACTAAATGCTCCTGAACTCAAGATGCTCAAGCCCAGTGATACACGCTGGCTTTCTCGAGAAAGGGCTGTGCGTGCTGTTCGCCGAAGCCTCCCAGCATTGGTGACGACATTTGAAGAAATATTTGATGAAACAGGAGACGCTGAAGCTCATGGAATTGCTTCCCTTCTAACCAAATACAACACAGTTGCTTGTATTTACATGTTGTCTGATGTATTGCACACTGTTGCCAAGCTACAAGGAAGTCTTCAGGGCAAAGAGGTGGATCTAGCTAGTGTGCCAGGAATGGTGGAAAGTACCCTTGAGCGACTGAAGGAGTTGAAAGAAGACACAGATAGCACTACATGGTTTAAAGACCATAGTACTGTGTTCACTGATCCTGCACAGCTTGGAGAATAGAGTGTCGCTGTCACAGAAACCATGAAAACTCACTTTCTCCGGGAGGTGTATTGCCCTTACCTACAGAGTGTCATCGACCACATCAGAGGTCGAATAGAGTGTACTGATCTCATCTCTTCAATGGCTGTGTTTGACCCCCGCCACCTTCCTGATGACGAAGTTAACCTGAGTGACTACGGCACAGATAAGATCAACACACTTACTGCCTTCTATGGTTCTGCGCAAGAAGTGCAATTTGATGGGAAGAAAGGTGTTTCACAGCCCGATATTGACCAACAGGACACAGAATCTGAGTGGAAGCTTTTTCGCCGGCTTATGCTTGTGCAACATAAGAGGAGCTCTTTGCAGCAAGTTCTCTCTACTCTGCTGAATAGTTCCAGTATTAGAGCATCTTTCCCTAATTTGGCTAAACTAGCAGCCATTCTGATAGTGCTTCCTGTCACTACTGCTACAGTCGAGCGAACGTTTAGCAGCATGAAACTCATCAAGACTCGTCTTCGCAGCAGAATGGGGGAGAACGCACTCGAGCATACTATGCGAATTTGTATTGAAGGCCCAGATAGATTATCAAATGAAACTCTAGAAGCAGTCATAGATCACTACAAACATTCAAAACAGAGGAGAATAATGCTTTAAATGTTTATTTGTAGAATTTTAAATAAAATTGGTTCTTTGCACTAGATTGCATCTCTGCATGGCAATGTAAAATTCAAACATTTTCCAGGGGAGGATGCCCCCGGACCCCCCTACTGTGCCAGCGCACCTCACAGCTTCCCCCTCAAACCAAAAATCCTAGATAGAACACTGACTTGGGTTGCATTGACAACTTATCCCAACCCAAACATGTACTTTTATTGGGGTGGCTTGTAACATGGCATCCGCCCACATTTAGCATTTAGATTCTCTGTTGTGCATACCTGCACTTGATACACTTGATACACTATATGCTGAAGTCGACAAAGCTTCAGGTCTCTTGTCAGTGTCGTAACTGAACTTATGCACTTGATACACTTAAGTAGGTACATACATACGTATAATTATACATATATGTACGCAGGTTTATATACATTACAGATTGACACTAAGGGTTCTACACTAGAGATTGACACTAAGGGTTTTAAACTAGTGATTGACACTAAGGATTACACTCAGGGCTATATAGACTAAGAATTGATACTCAGGGTTATACACTGGAGATTGCAGTGAAGATTGACACTCAGGATTATACACACGTATTGTACACACACTGGAATTGATAAAGAACCATATATGAAACTACATGAAGTTGAATGCTACGCATTGATGGCTAGCGGAAAAGACAGGGCTGGTCACGTTTGCGAGTAGCGCACAGGCAGTCTCTGGGCCTCACGGGTCACATATGCAATACACAGTTTATACGGGACAAATCGTCGGATACATACATGTATACATATATATGTACTTGTTAAAGCACCGTTGCGAGTATACTACGGGAATTATTAGCCCTCGAGACCATATCCGCGTTCAATAATTCCCATAGTATACGAGCATAAACGGTGCTTTAACTGGTTTGTAGCACAACGGCTTGGGTTTGACTTGCTTTCAGAGAAAGCATGCGTGTTTGCTCGTTAGCTGAGATTTCTGGAGCAGCGTGGAGAATGAAGGTACTCCTCCTGCTTCTAAGAAGAGTCGGGCAAGTGCTCTCGTGGAGTGAGGCCTTTGAGAAAGCATGCGTGTTTGCTCGTTAGCTGGGATTTCTCAAGCAGCGTGGAGAATGAAGGTACTCCTTCTGCTTCTAAGAAGAGTCGGGCAAGTGCTCTCGTGGCGTGAGGCCTTTGAAGGACGTAGGAAACTCTAAACGGTTTGTATCTCCATTATGGCAGGAAAGGCGTAGTCCCCACCTAAGCAGTGTAGATCTTCGAGCTTTTCGTGTTTCTGGCAGACAATTAGCATACAATAAGTTCCCCCGTACTATAACTTCTCACCACAAGACAGTAGTACGCTTTATGGGATTTATAGAACGGGCGGCACCTTTGATATGCCTACGCACTGTGCTACAAATATATATATATCGTGCCAGCTGTACGACTAGGTGGGCTCACTCTGCTCGCCAAAAATGGACACAAAAATACATGTTGTATGTACCTGTAAGGCGCGGTGGGTCATTTTCAAGGTCAAGAGGCTGCCAGGTCTCAGGAGTGGCACTCAGTGAACATTGATTCATAACTCCATCTTTCGCATCTGACAGGGCCTTCAGCGTACACATTATATATATAATATACTATGTTGGTATGGTAGTGGAAGGTTTATATATTGCATATACATATTCAACACAGTATATATATCATATAAACCATGTCCAATCGGTGTATATTTTCAGATATACACCTGCTACGTTCGGAAGTGTATTTATGACATACACCTCTTCCCCATGGTTTATACATTACATGTATACATGTGTAAGAAGTCAGTAGACTCTATATGTAGGGATGGTGCTGACATGCTACCTATGTATTTCAAACACAAACACAAAACCGGCTCTGCGAGTGGTTCAATGCACATTGCAACTCAAATTGTTAAAATTCACTGCTACAATAACAGGCAGAATTATGCTAAACAACTGACTTCTCCATCTTCATCTTAATTCACCTACTGCAAAAGTGGCATAAGTACTTTAGCTTCCTTTTTTTGCACAAAAAACCTTCACTGTTCCATGTGTAGTGCAAATCATCGTCGGACACACCCTTAGACCTTTCCTTGTGAATGCACTGCATTCTCACATGAATGTGAAAGGTGTGGGGGGTGCTAGTCACTATGAGGCCTCCTGGACTGTTTGCTCAAGTAATACTAGTAGAAGAGAGGTCTAGATATTGACTACAGACATCTTACACTATGAAACATGCATAGCAGAAGTCAAGCCCAAAATTGGACTGGTGCCCATGTATGAGTTGCTGCATGGGCCCCGAGTGCCACACAGGATGTGTTGGCACAGTTATGGCATAACCCTGAGGGCCGCACGATGAATACCCATTCAACTAGCCATTGCTAAGCAACTATCATTTCCATGTCCCCTTCCCCCACACATGCTATAATAAAGCCCAGACATTCCCCTGACATATCGCGCGTGTAGTAAGAGCTAGAGTGCAGACTGTTTAGTTCACAGTTGTAGACTGTATCCAGTGTAGTAACAACTAGCGGTAGTGCTACTCAAGTTGTTGTTTCTGCTTGGTCAATTGACAAAGTCACTGGAACCATAGATAATATGGCTCCGCAACTTTCGATTGGTTTTGTGTACCACCACACATGTTAATTCTTCAGGACTCTTATATGTTCTGTGAGTGGATTCTGGATGCTGCTGATTTGACTAGCATGGGAAAGGAGAATTCAGGTAGGTGCTATGAGCCGTGAAAGACTTGTTCCTGTTTCCAGTGTACCGAGTCTGGCGTATTCCTCAAGATTTAATGTGCTTACTGAGGTAGATGATAATGTGACTTAGTTGGGTTTACATAACTTCACTCTAGATGATGTTATAAGAGTGCCACACATGATATGTTGGCACACAACCTTTAATCACTGACACATTGTTCAGTATATACATGTACATCGTACATATGTATATAGAAGCATGTGTCATATAATAAACCGATTATGTAATGACACGAAACTCATTAATGACATCATTACATCTGCCGTGCAGGTGCTTAGTAACTAGCGTGTAGCAACTAGGTGCAGAGTGAAATGGCTGATAAATAGAGAAATGTGTTGACTATTTGTATAGCAACAAGCGCTTAATACTACATAACAAAAGACAGATGTGTTGACAATTCTTGTGCTACTACTACCGTTAGAACACTGCATACGCATACAGTGTGTTGCTTTCTGCCAGGCCACTACTCTACGAATGTACTGCCTGCTGGAAAAGCGACACACTATCAAGCCAAAGCTCTGATGACCCATAGTATGTTGCTAGCAGGTTTGCTCAGCCGATTAGCAGGTTTGCTCATAGTTAACCCTTGGAGGGTTATGGTACTTAGTTGTGTGTGTGTATGTCTGTGTGTCTGTTAAGTCACATCTCATCTCCGGGAATTACCCTAGGCACATCGTCCTGAAAATTCTATCACATACTCAGTGGGCAACGAAGGTCTAAAATTTGTGGGACTCTCTCTGAAACTGCTCCGTTGCAGAGATCCAGTACTGCTCATTGAAAGTATATGTATGGTTGGCCATTTTCTGCGGAAAGCACGCATGTGGATTATTTCAATAGCCACGATAGCACATGCGTTTTCAAGGGTTTGTGCACGCATGGCACCAAGGGGTTCTGCACTTCAGTGCATTGATTTTAGTATTTCAAAGTGTACGCAGCCGCATGTAGCTTGCATCGCTAGTAACCAAACCACGCCCTACTAATCATACATCTCAGAGTGTTTATTAGGGCCGATAGCAATACATGGCCAGATGTTTTATGGATACAGTGAGCACTTGCTAGTGAGAATTATTGCTTACAATGATATAAGACAAGTAAATAAAAATTTAGGAAATTTGAAGTGTAATATAGGGAATGGTATGTTGATGTATCATAGCATGTCTGCATCCCAATCTTCCTTTTTATGCAATCCCTGTATTACACTTCAAATTCCTAAATTTTTATTTACTTGTGGAACTTGAACACACCGGAGATATCTTTACAGCTGAGTGGATGTGTCACCACTCCTGTTAACCACATGGTGGGTGTGGTACAGTAGGAAGCAATCATTTCTTCGCCCTTATAGCAAAGAAAATGATCGCAATCCCTACAGTACTACACCGTCTCATGACGAATGCGTTTGTACGTATAATAATGAAATAGAACCGTAGTACGTAGTTGAGGCTCACCACGGACTTGTGCAGTATGCTGACAGTGCAAACACAGACCTGAACGATGCCTGCCCAAGCCGGTGTTTATGGCTACATTTCCCTCTGAGGATTACACAGATGTATCATGATATCCAATATATCTCCAGTTCATAGAGATATACTGCATCATATAATGACTGCATCACAATGTTGTCCCCGTTTCTTTTTATGCTGTTGATTATCAACATTGAATGTTGGTATATTTCACCTCTTATTTATGGATAACATACACACACACTTGTATATTGAACATACCTCAAGAATCTCTATGTGAAAATTGCTCATCATTTTGAATGTTAGGGAAAGGCCAATGTCATGCAGTGAGTTGCAATCCTTGTGAATAGCCATCAGACACTCTGCAACAGTAGAGAGTGGTACCTCGGGAAAAATTATTGGCTTGCACTGCTTGCAAAACGCTTGTAGCTCATTGATACACCAAACAACAAATGAGGAAAAACTCCCATTGTTACAGCCAAATGCACGTTGGAATTCCAATGCAGCATTTCTCAAACCAGAGAAAAACACAGAAGATAGGTTGCCTACATAGAGACTGGTTGCTCCTTCTTCATTCTTGACATCTTCCAGATCATGCCGGATTATGTGATTATGGTTGAGAAGGAACAGTTCACAGGCCTTTGCAGACTGTCCAAGTTTGATAAGCAAACCAACAGCTCGACGTGCGGCCCTTGGACCTCCCCTCAGTGATCCACTGGGTGAGGACTCCAACTCCTTCATGAGAACAGTGCTCAGCTGAGTGGTGCGATGATTAATACGAGCACGCACATCACGAAGTGCATGAGAATCTGAGAACTCTTTCAGGTAACCCTTTGTAGCATCAATCAACTGTATAGCTTGGTCAAACTCTCGCTGTGCAATAAACACATCCAGATTTTCAGGAGCATCTTTCAGCCAATCCATAGCCAAAACATCGGTCTGTCTAACATCCGTCTGTCTGTATAATGTAAGGTATACAAATGTGCAAGATGGACTCTGCTCATGCAACACAGACATTCAGATACACAGATTTCAAGCAACATACACACAAGAAGTTGATATACCTACAAGTAAAAAGTTGTCAAAGATGTAGAGGGGTGACATTTCAAAAACTTGCAGTATGAAGACAAGCAAGGAAGTTGTATTGATCATATTATGCATTCTCAGTTACTTATTGCTGATACTTACACCTTAAAAAGTGAGACCAACTCATTGTACATGTACTTCTGCCCCTCCCTCACACCAGCAATCAGGTCATTATCTTTAATTCATTTTCATGATGTATGTCTGTTGTGTTCGTGTTTGTCTTGTGTTTGTCTCGTGTTTGTCTCGTCAAACTCCTCTCATAAACCCTAATTTTGTCTCCAACTTCCTTAACCATGATGTAGTACGTTACACTTTGAAATTAAATACACATGAAAACTATGTGCATAGCACACTAGCTATGAACATAGAAAGAATATAGAAAGAATATAGAAAGAAGCCCACCACTTCATACAAACATCACATATATAAGAGTAGGACACCGAATGCCCAGCCTTGAGAACTGGGAATGGTGAGTTAAAGATCTTCAATGGTACCAACTCTCTCCACACATCCAGTGCCCAAACTCTCACCAGCAAACTAACACTCCTGTGGCTCACTACCAGACAAATACACAGAGACACACAATCAACCCAAGCGCGGAGAACTCACAGCAACAGCTCGCACCGGTGCAAACATACCGAGCTAGGAGAACTCCTAGCAACAACACACTCAGGCTCACATGCAGAAGCCAACAAACAAATACACATAAAAAAGTTCTTGCATTGCTTACATATATGCCACTAACTGGAGCTAAACACAGAGGGAAGACTGCCATTGAGGAGCAGACTCAGAAAGTGGCTGCCCCTTACTCTAGTGGAATTACTTGGATTTCTGGTCATAATTCTAAACATGGAGTCATCACTGTTCCCTTCTTGGAGGACTACTGGAAGACATTACACAGATCCCATTCTTCCCTCGTGTCATGGTACACGATGATGATTCGTGCTAGCCACACTCTTACAACACCAGCTAAACTGATTGACAAGATCAGATATACTGCTTCACAGGTTCCTGCATAAGTATACCCCATGCGAAAACCTTGCCATAGATAAGACTATGGTTCAATTTCATGGGCAGTTTGTCAAGAGACACCGAGACTTGTCCATGTACTATGCAGGAGTCTTCCATACCCAAGACTTTCTTAGGACTCCACCAAACTGGGTATGTATTTCCCAGGATACTCTACCACAACTACTATCTACAAGTGCCTAGGGTAATTCCCGGAATGGTCCCCATGAACACTGTATGTACTAGCCCCCCCCCCCCCCCCCCCTCCAAGTATTCTGGGATTCTCAAGTCCCCAGGGTAATTCCCAGGATTGTCCCATAAACACACTGCATACTAGCCTACGGCCCTGCCCAAGTGTTCCGGGATTCCCAAGTACCCAGGGTAATTCCCAGGATGGTCCCATGAACACACTGCATGTACTAGGCTCATCCCCTACCTCCTTTCCAATAGTGGTACAATCATGTTAATATTTATTTTTATTGTGCAGGTCACAAAGATACAAACTATAAAAGAGGAAATGAGACTGATTCATATGATGTGTTATATGTGTATAACGGAAGCCAATTTGTTCACACACTTCTTTGGAAAAATATTTGAGGATAACTATACATGTCACTTCCTATACATAAGGTTAAGTATTCAAGTGCTCAAGTTATATGGATGGCAGTATGCATGACACCAATAATCAGTATGGCCCTTAAACCTCTGTGTGTTGCATGTTTCATTTGTTTGTAAGGTCCTATTTTTGCATGGTGATCTATGTCTTGTTTATCTGTTCGTGTACTGTGTGTCTTCTTTGTCTGGCCTGGGGGTTATATGTCTTGTTTGTCTGGGTTGCCTTTCTTTTCTTCCTACTTCTTATATAGCTAGTGTGCTATGGTGGGTGAAATCTAGGTCTTGTTTGTCATTCGGTGTACCGTGTCTTGTTTGTCTGGTCTGGGGGTTATATGTCTTGTTTTTCTGGGTTGCCTTTCTTACTATAGCTAGTGTGCTATGCACATGTATTTCCATGCACACGACTGTCAATGATGTTGTCAATCAGGGTATAACGCAGAGTCTTTCATAATGTCCCGGCACACCCTTACAACAGACATCTCCTATCCTGTGACCAAAAATTGATGCTCAGTGGTTCTCTAGCTCTCTTCCATCCTTACTCTTTGGTACAGGATTAACAGTGAGGGAGTGGGAATGATTTGGAATGGCCAGCTTTTCTGCTCCCTTTTGGCCTGTGCTCAGACCCTAACTGCATAGCCGATGCCATTCAGTGGATGGCATATGCAACTGCACAGTGTACCAGTGTCATAAACACTGGTAAACGCAGAGACCCCATTGTCATGAGCCAGATGCGCTGTCTGCACTCCATAGCTGCAAAGTTTAACTTGTTGCTCTCAGTTACCCATTTGTCTGGCATTCAAAACACCACAGCAGATGCAATCTACCGAATTAATGCCCACATTCTCTTTCTTGTTGCCCACAGGTACATCAGTCCTCAGTCTCCGGCAGCCCAATACATACCTGCACAACCCTTGGTATGGTGGAGGTGTATAGATGACATATTCGCCATCTGGACACATGGCGAACCATCCTTGGGGAAGTTCCTGTCTAACCTGAACAGTCACCATATGACCATCAAGTTCACTGCATCCTGGTCCATTGAAGACACAACATTTCTGGACATCAGAGTACCAACACATTGAGACAGACTTCTTGCATGTGAAGCCCCACCAGTACCTTCACATCAAAAGCTGCCAGCCCTGACACTGTAAGACAGCCATTCCCTACAGTCAGGCACTCAGACTCAGAAGAATTTACTTACCCAGATCAGCACCTCAGAGTAGAAATCCAACGAGCCATCGATGTGCCTAGGGAATCTCCAACTACAGAAACGGTGGAAGATGAAAAGGATACCCCCTGGTGATCACATACAATCCTGCATTATCACCAGTAGGACGGATCACCAGGAACACCACAACATCCTCCATGTCTCTGAGCGATTGAAGCAGGCAATTCCATCTCCTTCCATCATTGCTTCCGTCGTCCTAAGAATCTCAGAGACCTTCTAGTACGGGCTGAACTCAAACCAGAGTGAGTTAGCCCAAGATGTCTGTTATGCATGTTCCCCAACTTGCTTGCAACTTGTTTTCTGTATCTACAGGCAACTTCATCAAGTTTGGGGACTCCTGCTGCTGGTTTCGAGACAAAGAAGGCAGACTTCTCAGAATGGAGACGATGAACGAGAGACTACTGCTTAGACTTTGAAGTCATCAAGTCTACTGAAGCCGCCACCCAGGCAACCAAGAGTTGAGACAGCAGCCTCAATGTGGCACTACTGCCGGAGACATGTGAGTGAACAGACCATCAAGAACATGGCCTACAAGCAGCCTGCATCAGATATCACACTACCAAAGCACACACAGCTATCCTTTTGTGAGGGGTGTGTCATTGGGAAAATGAGACTTGTGCACAGTGATGCCCATGCCTACTGAACCAATTGGTGGAAACAAGTATTTTGTGACTTCTATCGACAATTTTTCTAGATGCTGCGTAATCTATTTTCTTAGGTGTAAATCTGAAGTTCCAGACAAGTTCAAGGAGCCGAGTTTCGAATACCTGTGGTGAATGCATTGGTATCCTATGAAGTGACAATGGGGGCGAATACCTGTCCAAGGAATTCCGAAGCTACCTGAAACACCATGAGCTGACTGTGTCTCACTCACCTCAGCAAAACAGCACGTCACAGAGAGGATGAACAGAACTCTCCTTGAGACACCTTGATCAATGATGGCACATGTGGGTCTACCAGAGAAGGACTGGGCTGAGGCTATGGGTATCGCTTCCTATATCAGAAATCGTACACCAACATCTGCAACAAAACCCCACTTGAAGCCTGGAGTGGAGGGAAAAAAGGGATGTATCCAATCTAGAGATGTTTGGATGCATCGCCTACACTCATGTGCCTGACTTACAACAGCAGAAGTTTAACCAGAAAGCTGTGTAGCTTCAATTTGTGGGATACTCTGTCAAGTCAAAGGGGTACAGAGTGTTTGATGAGAAGACATCTCTAGTGTATACTCAAAGACACGTACTCTTCAACAAGCAAGATTTTAGCAAACAGGAACCCCCTCCGAGTGAAGAGCCAGAAACACTAGAGATGCAATCAGAGTCAGACAAAGAGTCCAAAAAGCAGGAGGAACCAACCTCCACCAAGGAGACAGTCAGAACGCACCAGACAACCTCCTGTCGGATTTAGAATAGACAAGTATGCATCCACTACAAGTGTTCAACATGCGGCTGTCAAATGGCTGAACTGCAAACGAAGACAGAAGCACAATCTGGTGAACACTCCAAGGAGTGGAAGCAAGCCGCTGATTCTGAGTATACATGACTGCTACAGAACGACACATCGGACCTCATACCATTGCCAACCGAAAGGAAGTTCATAAGAAGTAAGTGGGTTTTCAGGGTCAAGTACAGAGCAAATGGCGAGGTAGATTGTTTCAAGGTCAGACTTGACGCTGGAGGCTACGCTCAGAAATCTAGCATTGACTATGACGAAACGTTCTCTCCTGTAGTCAAATATCAGTCCATCAGGACACTGCTTGCCTTTGCTGCCCAAAATGAAATGCTTTTCATCAAGAGGACATGGTGACCACATTCCTCAACGGAACACCTGCATACCTCAATGCTGTCAAAAGGGCACTCTACATGTCACCCTGAGGTACAAAAAGTCTGAGAACAATGAGGTACTTGGCTATTCTGACGCTGAATATGCAGGTGATATCGATGATCGACACTCAACTACTGGGAAATTGTTGCTCATGAGCAGAGGCCCTACTAGTTGGTTCAGTAAAAAACAGAAGCAGAGTACGTTGCCCTGAACATAGCAGCCCTGTTGATAAGGAAGTTCCTTTGGGTGTCACGAAGTCAACCAACAACTATCATGGAAGACAATCAAGTGGCTATCTGTCTTGCCAAAAACCCTGTCACACACTCACAATCGAAACACATCAATGTCCGATATCACTACATACGAGAGGTTCTCAACGGTGGCTTTGTTAATCTACAATATTGTCCGACAAACGATATGCTCACACACACTCTAACACAACCGCTAAAATTTGTAATGATTTGGAAAAATATGGGAGTAGTCAAGCTTCCTGACACTTCATAAGCAAGTGGTAGTGTTGAAAGACATTACATGAATACTTATCACAGTGTCTAGGCGTCTACATGATTCTACATGAGTACTTACCATAGTACCTAGGTATCTACACAATTCTCTACTGAAACATGATTAGTGTTACAAGTGCTATTTATGTAACTACTACTTTTAGTTCTTAAGCTGAAATTATGTTCCATGCAGGCCCGTAGCGAGGGGGGGTGCGAGGGGGGGTTCGAGGGGGTTCGAACTTTTTTGATTGTGCTGTCTATTCTATTGAGTGTAAAGCTCATTGTCAGTTTTCTTTAGTCTAGCAAGTGTGACATCTTTCAGATATGGTTCTACCATATTATGCAGTCCCACCAGAACCCATTCGCCTCCGATCTCCCACGACTCCAATATGGCCTGCTGGGAATCAAAAGCGAAGGAGCGAAGGCAAGACATGCCCAATGACCAGCCTTTTTGTGTGGTTTCTTTGCTCAGGCGAAATCAACATCCCCAGCTCTTCTTCATACAACCTTCGGCATATTTAAACCTTTCAGACATTTCACTAAACAGCCATCTTCATCCACAGTAGTGGCTATCCAGCTGAAACGTTCAAAAGCATACCCATTTCACCAATGTGTAACTACTTATGTTGGCTACACCATACACACAAAAATCTTCTGTGATCTGCATAATTATATGGGTGCGTTCTACCAAGCCAAGATCCTTTATAAACATCACTTTGTGTTGCTAAGCATTTTCTTCTGAAGTAGTGATGAAATAGGAATGTACTTCACACAAACCGTGTCTGTGAACAGCCATGCATACATGGAGAAATTTCGTAACATTACATGTTACACGTTAATGTGTAAAATCCAATATCCGTGGGCAATGAGTCTGACATTGTCCGCACTATTTTAAACATATCCACAATACATTTTACATACTTAATGCAGTCACTATCAGTGATCATGTCAAATGGTATTGTCAGTAAAACTCTTGGCCTACCAACAACTTCTTCATTTTCTTTAATAACTTTGCTGAAAGCATCCTTATATCTGAATATAACTCCACATATGCAGTGTATGGAACCACTGTTCATTATCACACAGTACGGTAGTACTGTGTATATAGGGATTGCTATGGTCTATCCCCATTGAAAACCATATATAAGGTTTTTCATCACTTTCACTTTCAGTTTGCTACCTACTGGACTTCTGTTAACATGAATGTGTAACTATACCCAGAAACTAACTGTGATCATAAAATGGTATAATTTGATCCATGAGAAAGAAAGGTGTTAAATTAACAAAAGTCCATTTTGTAAATTCTCCATCTTCTTCCGCTTGAAGAGGCGTAACTCACTAACGGTAACACATCTAAACATGAAACATGGTACGGTGATGCAGTTCCACTGGGGGTAGTGCATCGTCATGTTAAAAATATTTTAAACAATGTACTTCTTTTAAAATAAACAAAAATAGCCTCAGCCATGTATTATTAATGGAGGCCACACAATCCTACATCTCACTAATGAAAGGTCTGCTAAATGTGAAATTTTGTATGGTAGTATAGTTTAATACCCCAATGATCAACGTTGTGATAAAATCTCTGTAAACAATGTAAATCTTGTAATATAACAACAAATAGCCTCAGGCAAGAATTACTGTATCTCACTAACAAAAGCTCCAGTAAATATGGAATTGGTAAGGTGTAAAGCTTAATACCCCAAAGATTAACGTTGTGATAAAATCTCTGTAAACCATGTAAATCTTGTAAAAAATAGAGTATTACCATATCTTACTAACAGAAGCTCAACTACATGTGGAAATTGGTGTGATGGTAAAGTGTAATACACCAATGATCAATGTTGTGATAAAATCTCTGTAACAATGTAAACCTTGTAAAAACCTTGTAATACAACAACAAATAGCCTCAGCAAAGCATTGCTGTATCTCATTACTGTATCTCACTAACAAAAGCTCCACTAAATGTGAAAATTGGTATGATGCTAAAGTGCAATACACCAATGATCAACGTTGTGATAAGATCGCTGTAAACAATGTAAATCTTGTAATATAACAACAAATAGCCTCAGGCAAGCATTACTGTATTTCACTAACAAAAGCATCAGTAAATGTGGAAATTGGTATGATGGTAAAGCTTAATACCCAAAGATCAACATTGTGATAAAACTATGTAAATTTTGTAGTCTCAGGCAAGCATTACTGTATCTCACTAACAGAAGCTCTACTAAATGTGAAAATTGGTGTGATGGTAAAGCTTAATGCCCCAATGATCAATGTTGTGATAAAATCTCTGTAACAATGTAATAATCTTGTAATATAACAACAAAATAGCCTCAGGCAATAGCTTAATACCCAAAGATCAACATTGTGTAAACTATGTAAATCTTGTAGTCTCAGGCGAGCATTACTGTATCTCACTAACAGAAGCTCTACTAAATGTGAAAATTGGTGTGATGGTAAGCTTAATGCCCCAATGATCAATGTTGTGATAAAATCTCTGTAACAATGTAAATCTTGTAATATAACAACAAAATAGCCTCAGGCAATAGTTAGCTATATCTCGCTAAAAAATAATGTTGAGATACAATCTTGTAATCTTGTAAATAGTAGCCCCAGGCACTACTTTGTTATATTTCATTAACAAAAGCTCCACTAAAAGTAAAATTGGTACAATAAAATACACAAATAATTGATATTGCAATAAAATGTTAGATAGCCTCAGGCTACAAGCTCTATTAGCTACTACGTTTGCTACAAGTAAACCGCAAAATAGCAAAATGCATGTACCTAGGTCCAGAAAAAAAATGATGGGAGACAAGTAAATAAAAAATTTAGGAAATTTGAAAGGGATTGCATAAAAGGAATGGAGACAAGATTGGGACACAGACATGTCTCCATTCCTTTTTATGCAATCCCTATATTTCCTTTCAAATTTATATTTACTTGTTACAGTAGAGAAGCAATAAATTTAGTATCAGTGACTGCTGAGCACAAAATTGGTTAAACATTTTAACAAGAACAACATCTTGCACTCCTCTGAAGAACACAGAAGTGATACCTGAACATCACATTCCTCGGTATAATTCAACAAGGAATTCCTCTAAAAGTATCAAGGCATCCTTGGCTGAGGATCTGCAGCTGTGGCTGGAGTTGAGGAGCAAACGGATGGTAAGTTACATTCCTCAAAGGATCTACATGTACATGTACATGTATGTGTGGCTCTGCTCATGGTTGTGGGTACATGTTTGATAACAGTGGTGCTGTAGCAGCCTCTTGAGTAATACAATTATTATTATGCTTATCAAGGCCACTTTCAAATAATCACTGATGCATCAAATACCGACACTTCAGTGAGCTTGCAGTTCATCAGATCCTCTAATCATAAATTAGGCTTCTGCAATATGTTATTATACGTAATGTCATGCAAATAACTTTGAGGATTACCCTAAGCACAGCCAAAAAACAACAGGGGCATGGCATTAAACGTTCAGCTGAACATCCCCTGTTTGGTAAAATAACTGTACACATACCTTCAAGTACTACCCAAGATATACATGTACGTCTGCCATGAAAAGTGGATGGTAACAGTTTCATAATCCTCCATTTCCAGCCCACAGAGTAAGAAACAGGCATACTGTTGGTGCATGCATGCTGTCATGGAAGCATTTTTGGCTAACAGGTAAAATAAAACCACTGTATCACTACCCTGCACAAGATCTTAAGTTAAAAACGTACATACTTTTAGAGAGCTTTAAATCATTTCACTTGTACCATTTTTGTAAGTAAAATTGCCACTTCAGATGTCGCTTTGGTAACATTCCATGCAAGCAGAAAAAGAGGGCTCTTCTCTTAATCGGAATAAAGCATCGCTGTCCTAGCTGAGTCTTGCACGCATGTATGCGTGTCAACATTGTACGTGTATAACGGAATGGAACAGAATAGGAACGGTCGGTTCTGTTTTTAGGAAAACGAAAACATTTTTTGAGGGCTACTGTACATTAAACATACATATACATGCATATACATAAGCCGTACATATAAAAGGGCTAAGTTGAGACAATGAAATTACAACATACTGTGTGTGTGATTTGACAATGACAGCTCAGCTGCCTTGGCAGCTTAGCTCGTAAGAACACTGTCTAGCCAGTGTTGTGGGTTTGAATCTTAATTTTTAAAGTTGCGATTCATGGTCACTGGAGAACAATGGGCAGCATTTCACCTTTCTTATGGCTTGTTGTGTTCCCTTGACTTTATATAAGTATTACCATGTAATGTAAGGATTACAGACATACACAAATTTCATAGCATACCGATTTTCCAGCTCAGCAGCTTGTTGTGACACATTTCTCAGTGGTCTTATTAGCTCTCGAGGTGATCGAGGAGGGAGAGAGGGGGGATCCATGTGAGACGGAAGGTAGTGCAACATGGAGGGCGGTTGATGAGATGGCGGAACATTATGTCGAGGATGTGAATGTTGGTGGAAGTGAGAAGAACGGGAACTCATCTGTAAAATTAGAGGAAAAAGGCAAGTGCAGAATTACTGCTGATATACTACTCCATGTGCTCATCCTCGGCCCTATAAATTACAGTGTATAAGGGAAGAATACTACTGAAAAAAATTGGCATATTATTACTCTGTCTAGATAGCACATGCAGAGGGCACAGTTCAGCAATCAATTGGCCAATTCACTGTTTTAGCCAGCTCCAAAAAACATTCCAACAAACAAGATCTACATGTATTTATTGCATATACTCAATATTTACCTTCAGCAGATCTACAAGTACTTACAAGGTACTTGGTAGGTTGACTCTCTGATATATAGTACATCGATCCTGAAAGTTATCGAACCCAAAGTGCAAATGTACATGGACGCACACGAAATTTGAGCAAGTCAAAGTAAATGCATGCACGCATGCAGGAATATAGGCAAACACATACTATGGTGGCGGTGCGTGCGCGCATAAAGCAGCGCACTCGAACAGCGACTATCCTTGCAGGAGGCTGGAGGCGCAATTTCGTGATGGTGTGCCTCACGTGTACTCCCACGGTGGCTCACACACATACAGGAACAAACACGTAAACGCACATGGGTGTACAAACAGGTACACAAACACACACACACACGCACATGAACCCAAGCGCACACAAACATACATTGCGTTTTGGGTGTGAGTGGACAAAACATTCAAACACGTTTAGGCACAAAACTTTCAGGATGTACTATATATGTACCTATAGGTACATGTATATCGGAGTCAGTAGACTCTCTATGTAGGGATGGCGCCGACACGTCCATTAAGCCTTAACAAATATAATGGCTCATAACGCTCGAACGCAGCAGCTATAAGCCTATAGCCACATACACAATATAACATGACCTACATATATGAGTGTTTCTATACACGATAAGACTCCCAAAGGTGGTATAATACACCCCACACACGTGAAAACACCGATTTCTTCACCTTCTTGTAATTCTTCACACAGCCTAGCACAAATTGCTACAAGAATTTACCTTGATTTTTGTACTAAACGGCTTCTTATTTCCGTGCCAGTGCCTTTCACCAATGGAATCTTTGTAGGACCCTTCTCAGATGAGTAAAACTATAATACATTGTATACTAGCACTTCCATGAGGTTGAACGCCATTTCCTCGTTATTCATGTCCGACCACGAGCAGCAAAAGGGTGGGGCTCACACACATGCAAAGAGCATTGTACTTGAAAATGAGTATACAACACAAAATGAGTGAAACAAGAGCAAAAACATTAAATGTCAAAAGAATGTAGAGAAGACATGCTAAAAATCAGAGAAGGAGAAACAAGCGGGGTAGAGTAAACCACCAATGTTCGACCACCATCAATTTCGGACGCAAATATCTCCAAAATTAATAGAGGTAGGAACTCGAGAGTTGGACCAGCAGACTCCACGTGAAAAGTTGGTTCAGGATGACCAATACTCAGTCCCGCCCACTCTAACGTATGGCTTCAATGACGTCAAAACAGGAGTGGCTGACACAACTCTATTTTCGTCCCGACACCAGCAACTTTCGGATGGCGCCTGAAATAACAAGCTTTTTAACGCTTGAGCCCTAAAACTTTTACCACACAATCTTCCATCATTCTACTTCTCATATATCAAAACTAGGCCTAACTGCTCTACGTATCACTAAGAACGAAAGCGTTTTGTCAGACAGATTTTGCGATCAATAATTGGCCACATAGATTATGAGCTGTGTCTCTAGTGTAGTATCCTTTATCAGAACCTGTATCTGGTTAACATTACACTACTATACATGTATACTACGGTACTAGCTTCATACGCTGATCTTTGACCTTTGATCGTTAACCTTTACAACGTGGTAGTATTTTGGCGCCTGTTTCTCTCGATTGCAACTTGAGCAGTGGCTGCACGTCTTCGATTGTTGTCTGTAAATGTTTGAGACTAGAAATTAGTTTGCAAATGTATGTGATACCTCCTTAGATGTACTGTAGATCTACGTTTAGGTTAAAAAAACTAATAAACCCTCGTATTCTGCCCTAGGCAAGTTTAACTCTGAGTTAAAAGAGGATAAGAAGACATTGAGAGAACAGCATACAACGAGCTGCTTTGGAGTACGACATCCCCAGGTACACTCTTGGAGACCATATCCAGGGTCGGGTTTTACCAGGTGCTGTTGGAGGCCGCCAGCCATATCTCACTGCAAGAGAAGAGAAGGAGTTAGTTGATTTCATTATTAGGAGTTCTGAGATAGGCTTTCCTCGTGGACGCAAAGAAATTATTGCATTGGTTAATGTGTGTGACCGTAAAGGCCTGAAAGTGAAAGTCTCACATGGATGGTGGGAGCGTTTTTGTCAAAGAAATACAGGCTTTTCATTAAGGGTTACTGCATCACTATCACGTGCCCGACTGGAGAACACTAACAGCAAGGTCATTTGATAAGCCTTGCAGAATATTCAATGTGGATGAGTCTGGTCTACCCTTGGCTCCAAAACCTCCCAAACTCTTATGTAAAAAGGCTCAAAATCTTTCAATTCAGTCAATAGTGGGGATAAGTCACAAATTACAGTCGTGGGGTGCGTTAGTGCAGGAGGATACTGTCTGCCCCCAATGATTATTTATGACAGGAAAACTTTGCACGAAGACATGGTTAAGGGAGAGATTGGTGGAATGCTTTATGAATTATCCAGCAAAGGTTGGATTGATGAAGAACTTTTTGAAATGTGGTTAAGTATCACTTCCTTCGATATGCTCCTCCTGAGCGTCCAGTGCTTCTTCTCATGGATGGGCACTCCTCTCACTATTGCCCTCAGAGTATATTACTGGCAGCAAAGGAGAGAATCATCATCTTTACTCTTCCACCCCACACAACCCACGTTTCACAACCTTTAGACAAGGGCTGTTATGGCCCACTAAAAACTGTCTGGAGACGTATTTGCCATGAGTAGTGTGTGAACAATCCTGGAAAAGTTGTCACACATTACACCTTCTCTGAGCTCTTTGCACAAGCATGGATGGAATCCATGACCATGGCAAATGTTATCTCAGGTTTTAGGTGCACTGGTGCCTACCCTGTTGACAGTTCAAAGTTAATGCCTCAGAATGAAGCCAATGAATCCCTCTGTAGTAATTACGGAATTTATGTACCAATTCTCACCCCATCACGTCGTAAGGAAGCAAAACAAGTGTAAGCATCAGAATTGCACCATCATATAGTAGCTGTTGTAGCAATATTCTTATATGATTGATGCACAGTAGGCGTAGCAGTGATTTAGGTGTTGGCCAGGCGAACTTCTCATAAAAAAATTACATCACACCTAGAGCTATGCACCAGAAGGTCAAATCAGCTCTGCCACTATCAGCCTTGGCTAGCGCTGCCTGCGTAAAACGCGCGTGCGCGATCGACGCAACGAAGGTGTGGGTGTGTGGTCAATTACTGCGTAAATATTGGTCCGGCGACTGCTGGACCGTCTGGTACGCCTATGATGCATATGTGTTCATATGCTGTTATCATTAACACTTTGTATAATCTTATATATAGCTACGTAGGCTGATCTTGTTTTTAGTAGACTGATCTCGTTTTTCACTCACAATAATAACTATTGTGACGTCCTCATGCAGTATCATAGGTCTCTATAGTAAACCTCTTCGTAAACGTGCTGATTACGTCGCCTGTTGTTTTTAACTGCACTAAGATTAGTGTACTGGGTGGCCAATTATTGATCGCTAAATCTCTCCGACAAAACGCTTTCATTCTTAGTGATACGTAGAGCAGTTAGGCTTAGTTTTGATATATGAGAAGTAGAATGATGGAAGATTGTGTGGTAAAGGTTTAGAGCTCAAGCGTTAAAAAGCTTTGTTATTTCAGGCGCCGTCCGAAAGTTGCGGGTGTCTGGACGGAAATAGAGTTGTGTCAGCCACTCCTGCTTTGACGTCATTGAAGCGGTACGTTATAGTGGGCGGGGCTGAGTATGGGTCATACCAAACCAACTTTTCATGTGGAGTCTGCTGGTGCGACTCTCAAGTTCCTACCTCTATTAATTTTGGAGATACTTGCATCCGAAATTGATGATGGTCGAACATTGGTGGCTTATTCTATATAGTACATACTGAAAGTCGATCCTTGAACGAAATGCTCATGTTTGGCTATGCATTTTAGTTCTTCAACTCGCATTTTGCGTGGATCCAAGGACTTTCAGAGTGTACTATATATGCAGCAAGACATATATGCGTAACCCCTCCGTATGCATGTTATTGTTGCATGCTCTCATCCCCCGTCTTGCTGCACTTGAATTTTGGCACTGTCATCCCTACATCCTTTAACCTTTTACTCCAGAGTAGGTGGGAATGCTATTGTCTATGGACTTCACATGAGCCCTCGCATTTTTGGCTTTAACTCTTATTTTTCACCCAATTTCAAAATAGGAACTACATGTACCAATGGACTGCTCCTAGCATTTGGCCAAGTCTAGTGATACATGTAAGTCTCACTAAACCTGAATGTCTTACCACTCCAAAATTAGCTGTACAAATGTATGTCCCATAAAAAGCCATTGACTGGCATGTACCTTAACCATACGCACCATTTACATGCCAAGGCTCCTAACATGCTCGATGTGTAGCCTTGTTGCTAGCAACACACCATCGGTACCAATGGACTGCTCCTAGCATTTTGCCAAGTCTAGTGATAAGTCTCACTAAACCTGAATGTCTTACCACTCCAAAGTTAGCTGTACAAATGTATGTCCCATAAAAGCCATTGACTGCAAGGAATGTACATGTACCTCAACCATACGCACCATTTACATGCCAAGGCTCCTAACATGCTCGAAGTGTAGCCTTGTTGCTAGCAACACACTATCGGTCACCAGCACCTTGGTTTGGTGCTAGTATCGCAGCAGAATAGCATGCCACTCCTTTGGCAGATGGTACATGGAATGGTAGCCTTGCAGAGACGTAAACACACTGTAAGTGTGGTTTATCCTGATGGTGGGAGTAGCACATGAATTGACAAATCATTTCTCTATTCTCAGCAAGTTCACTATGCGCTTGCTGCTATGCGAAACACTTGTGCATGCGTGGCGATGACATCATTATCAAGGTCTAATGTCATTACATAATCGGCTTGTTTTATGACGCATGCTATATACATATGTACATATGTGTGTACAAATTATGTAATCACTATATAAGCATTTATTGTTACCCTTGAGTTTCTCCTACCAATATACACGTATGCACATGTATATAGCTATTGGTGATAATATCTCTTGGCTCCAGGGTGGTGATTACCGTCATTTATGATATACAATACTGCTCAGATGCAAGGTATAAAGCTAATGCATTTGTCACTGCATGCAATCGCATTTGTCTCCGTGTGCCAAAGCATCTGTCTCCATGTGTGAACGTGTTCGTCACCGCATGAGAACATGTTCTAATCCAAGTGCTAACGCCCCTTGTTGCTGCAAGCAAACGAGTTTAGCATTGGAGGCAAACACATTTGTCTGCGTGCGAACACATTTAGTATTGGAGACAAACGCATGTAAAACGCGTACGTGTTATACATGTACCTTGCAAGTGAGCAGTACTATACACTGCTGGGAGAGATGATAACAGTAGTACAAGAACTACAAGGGTTAACGAAGACATATACTACTATTCCCCAGTTGGTAATGATATATTTCTACACGCAAAAATTCCACTTCATTGATTTTATGGTTATTGAGCTATGGTTCTTCAAGAGAAGACGATGAAGAACAAGGCAAAAATGTTGAAATTACATTATACAATAGCCCTCAAAAAAGGTTTCCAATTGAAACGGAACAAAGTGTCGGTTCCATTTCCTAAAAACAGAACAGACCGTTCCTATTCCGTTCCGTTCCGTTCCTCTTCGTTCCGTGACACACATACAACGTTTACGTGCGTATGTGCGTGCAAGATTCAGCTAGGACAGCAATGCCTTATTTTAAGGAGAAGAGCCCTCTTTTTCCGCTAGCATGGAATGTTACCTGGCCCAGTAGCAATTCGTTGGGATGCGAATTCAAAAAATCCATAGCAAGAGCAAATCGTTGCGCGCTCTTTCCATCTAACGGAACGGAATGAAAATGCACAACCGTTCTGTTTTAATAATATTGCAATGGAACGGATGGAAATGGAAACTTTTCGCGGGCTTCTGTACATACATTTATCTTACATAACAGAACATTGTATACTAGATATTTTAATGTGCTCTCTACCTTCATATCACAAGTGAAATCACTTCAAGTTGAAAGTGAATATCCTTATACATGTATAAGGTATTCAGTGGGGATAGGCCATAGCAAACACTAGCCTCATCCCCAGGTTCTCCAACCTTTGCACCCATAGTAAAATAGGATGGGGGAGAGCCTGGTATGCAAAATTATGTTCATCATTCTAGGGTAGAAGGGGGTAGAAAAACTTGGCAATTAAGAGTGTAGGCTTAGCAAGCAAATAATTACAGTAGCCAATCCAAGAAAGCAATACACATCCCAAGATGACCAAATGGCTATACACGTACCGGTAACAGTACTAAGCAGCCAGGAAGGGCGAATGACCAGCGTGTGTATGGAAATGGCATGATTTGGGATTATGTGTTTTCGTGTACCAGGGTCTTCGCCTCAGGTTCAAGGGCCGCATGCAAGAGAGAGCCTGGGGATGAGGCTAAGCAATCCCTATATACATATGTACATGTACATACCAGTGTCTTCACTGTCAGCAGTTAGATATGTGATTGTAATGTGATTGCACCGCAAAACCAATGAAGGAAATCATGTCACCAAAACTTCCCTTTGAGGGTTGGGGACTGGGTATGAGACTAAAAGCAATAGGTAGACCTTCTAGGTCTGTAAATCACAACTGGGTCAAAGGATGGATGTACATGTACATGTAAATAAATCTATGCAGGAAACATCACGTAACTAAAATTTGTACAGAAACATTTGTACAAATTTTTGAACAGCAACATCTGTACATTTGTGAATTGTATATTATATCTTCATTTCAACACCTACAGTGTATCTCACTCACCTCTCTCTTTAATGCATCCCGGGAAACTTTGTGCTTCTGTTTAGTATCTTCCAAGAGTCCCATCCACATCTGCTTTAGCTCGGAATTCTCAGCCTTAAAATGAAGGAATATTTATGAATACATGTAGATGTACAGGTATTTCCAATGTAAGGACCAAAAATTAAACATATATACATGCATGTAAATTGAGTGATCATCTACATTCTTATGAAATCAAGCAAGTGATGTTTGTCATGATAAGTGTACATTGTAGCTATGTGAATGTCCACATGCATACAAAAGCTATGGGTAGTCACATCAAAAAACACCTCACACATACCTACCAAGTACATGAATTCGCATATTGCATGCATACATTCAGTACATCTCACACAAATACAGAAACAACTCAGAGGTACAGATGAAAAGGAAACAAAGAAGAGGAGGTGGATAGGAAAAACTGAGGAGGAATAACAAAGAGCAACAAGAACGGGAGAGTTAAAGGACAGGAGAGTTAAAGATAGAAGTTATATAGAGGTTTAAGATATAGGGATATTATTGAATTTGGATGCTCACTCAGCCTTGAAGGCTGATTATGATGTTTTTACATGTATATATGGCTGATCAACTCTTCTACAAATACATGTAGGTCTATATCACCGTCTGTAAGTCAGCACCTCAGCCCATTAATCTGCCACACAACTTCTATAAATACTGTACACCAATTGAAGTTTACTAAGCACTTCGAATTGTTGGACTAAATAGTTGAAATGCTTATGTGTCATGTGCAGTATTTGAAAGGTAAATAAATGCACATGTGCTGTGTATTAAAAGTTGTTGCCTGGTAGAGTAACAGATCAAAGGCTATAAAGTGTGCAAACATATCATGTGTGGCACACTTCTTACACCACTAATTACATGAAGCCAGTAAGGGAGTGGTTAGTGGCAGGGAAACCATAGAAATTGCAACAAATTAGTTGTTGCATGTGCCCTCATGCTCACACAGGATATGTTGGCACAGTTATGATGTAATCCCTTGGGCCTGCGGCCCTCGGGCTGTACATCATAACTGTGCCTACGTATCCTGTGTGGCACTCAAGCCCATGCAACTACTAATACTTGGCATATGATATGCCAACAAATCTGCAAAGCACTGTATACACACAGACCAAGTACCGTAACTCTCATTAACCCTCGGCGCACATGCGCAGCGAGGGTTACAGTAGTTGGGTCTGTCTGTATGTGTGTGTGTGTGTCTGTTAAGTCACATCTCACCTCTGGAGCGTCTGTTCGTCCTGAAAATACTGTCACGTACTCAGCAGGCAACGGAGGTCGAAAAATTTGTGGGGATTTCTCTGAAACCGCTCCATTGCAGGGATACACTGCTTCCTGCATTGTAGGGTACTGCAGCGACATTCCACTTCACGCCTCTGCCCGAGTTCCTCTGCGGAATACTCTTGTTGCTCACCGTGAGTTCGGCCGGGTCCGTTCCCTCCACTGTATCTGCCACTATGGCCGCTACCCCATTGGGCCTCGTGCCAGAGATCTCGACTGCAACCACACTGTCAGTGGCAGCTTCAGATAGTTCCCCATCTGGCAGTGCACAGGCCAGTACATCGGCTGTGGTAACCTTTTCTCAGTAGCCTCCCTGTCGGCCGGGATGTATGTTGGGGAAGGCCTGCTGCCAGTCCCAGCAAAGTTGGTAGATAAGATAACCCATAGGGAGTTTGTGGAGATGGCCGAGCTCCTCCCAGAATTCTGGTCATCACTGAACCCAAAGGAGCCGAGACCAGGGACCTCCCGTTGTAAGCAGGCTGTCACAGACAGAGCGTCGTGGGTGCAATGCTTCACAACCTACGTCAGCGTGATGTCAACACCTCACCCAACTGCTGTCCCGGAGCTGTTGGCCTTATCTTATTTTCATTCTGTGAACAGGCCAGGATTTTGGGGGCATTGTGTGGGTGAAATATGACGCAGTGTCCAGACGACAGGCATTCATTACAGGAAACCACCAGTGGTCCAAGGTGAACCTATCCATTTGTTTTTCAGGAGTAGCTCATTCTGGGCAGAGATGCGAGCTTTGTCTCAGTCTGTCGCATCCAACTTGGGAGTGCACACTGGTCAACAACCCAGATCCGTATATTGCCGCCCAGCTCAAGTCATCTGAGTCAGCAGTTCTTGCCTTTACCTCCCAACAATCAGCAGAGCAGGGCCCCCGCCCTAGGTCACTAAGAAACTTCAACATTGGAAAATGTCGCATGTTGCACTGCTGATAGAGGTACACAAGCAGAGTCTGTGGAGGCCCGAACCTGGCTATAAACTGCTGTGTGCACCGGCTTGGGGGGCAACATGTAGTCACTCCAGCACAGCCCCCAGTGGGAAACGGGCGCTTTGGACCGTCAGACTAGCAGCACTCAAGCAACAGGTGCTATGAGCTGGGCCCCTCACACCCCACCTACTTCTCCCCTGGGCTGAAAAGAGTAGGTCATACCCACCAGGACTCTGGCTCCTACCGATTGCATCACTCGGTTCACATCACATACTAACTGTTTCTCCTTCGTGTGACCTGATTCTGTAGTACTTGGAGTTCATTTATCCCCCAACCTGTCTATCAGTTGTGTGTCAAGTGTAGGGGTAGTACTTACATTGTATATAACGGGAGGACGTAGTGTACACGTAGGTAGGATATTGTGTCAGGGTGAGTCACAGAGAGAGTACATACTGGGGTCATTAATCTGTTGAGTCCTGCAGGTCAGGACAACAAGTACACAGCTGACCTTATGGGCCTACACAGCTCTACAGTTCGCATTGCTGTCACTGCGCTATGCAGCGGTAGTCACTCCTTTCGATGCTATTCGGTGACAAGAGGTATTCAGTCAGCATCTGGACCGTGATTTTGTGGGCTACATCATGCGTGGC
>OZ019951.1:4168670-4188670 GCA_963970385.1 Theonella swinhoei | reverse complement strand
AGCCTGTGTCCGACATGTAGTTGATAAAGTTTAACCCGACTTCTGGGAAAAGGATTGCAACTGGGAAAAGGATTGCATCTGCGAAAACATAGTGGAGGAGTTCACAATATGCATTAGTGAAAACTCCAGCAGTGAAGAGGATGATTATGATGATGATTAGACCTGGACTTGGTATGTCCTGCATTTAATCAGGACAGGTAAACACACATCTCTGGTTGGGTTACTGAACCAGTTTTTACGAAAGCTATCACGACCTCAAGAGATTCACCTTTCTTTGCTATCCAATCCCGAAATAGAGCCTGTATTTTAGTTCTGTGGAGCACATACAGGAGTTTTTACTGCACGTGTAGCTGTTAGCGCTATGAGTTAGGCTTTAGCACTTAAGCAGTGCTTATAAAGCTTCCGTGTGGTTTGGGTTGTGTAAACTGATTACTTATCAGCTCGTTAAGCTGCTAACGAGTTTTGTCCCAACTCAATGCGGCCCTACTTTAGTCATGTCGACGGGCTGATTTTTATGGCGGTCTACAATCACTGGACTGGACCAGTGGACTGGACTAGTGGACTGGACTGGTGGACTCATTAAAACCGTTTGCAAACTTGTTCCCATGCATGAATTCTAATAGTTAGAGGGATTTATAAATGCAAGAACACATTGACTTTTCTGTGAAGTACGTTCTTTGCATGAGGCACACTGTCGTTTTAATACTTACAGGTTCATGTGTACTAAGGCCGGTGTCTACAGCCACTGTACCAACACAAATCAACATGCTACATGTAGCTCTGATACCCCAACTCCTGCAAGCTCATCACACAGTCCTAATAACGTCAGCACAAGCTTACCTATAGCACTACTAGTCTTGCATGCCAGACCCACTTAGAGGGTCTGGCGCAAGACTACAGCACGAACGCAAGGCTATGGCACAACACAACTGGTGCAAGTAGCACAACATAGCAACACTTAAAATGTTGGTCACAAAATCACTGTCTTGCCTGGGTCTAATCCTAAGAGTACTCAAAATTAACCACACTATTGGAATTCATGCCTGGTAACGAGTTTACAGATGATTTCAATGAGTCCACCAGTCCACTCCACCAATCCAGTCCACTGGTCCAGTCCAGTGATTGTAGACCGCCGATTTTTATATGTACAATATATGTTTGTACAGCGTGCCAGAAGTGTGCATGCATCATTTCTTTTTATGCGAAATGTTTGAAATATTTTCTCCACTCATCAAAAATGCACTGCATTCACCTAGTCTGGGTAAGCTTTAGCATATAGTGTTCGTGATAGTTGTCTGTACATGAAGCCACATGAGGCTCAATCCATGCAACTACTTGAACTTGAGGTACATCTGAGTGGGTGTACGTTATCACATACAAATTGTATAACTTGATGTACAAGTAGCAGCATATAATGTAAGAGCCAATAGCAACAACAACAAATCCCATGTGTCATAATCTAACCTGATGTAGCTCAGTAAGAAGTGAGGAATAAACTAAAAACCTCCCTGGAACCTCAGTCACAGAAGAGCAACCTTCCACCGTCTCTAGCAAAGATGCAATGCTGTGTTTTTCTGGTTCTGTCCCACTCTCATTTACAACAGTTGGGGTTACAGTCAGAGCCACATTGGATAATGCTCGAGTAAGAGACTCGTGTTCATTCAACATATGGCTGAGTTGGTACATCTCTGCCTCCAATGAAGATATTTCCTTGGATGTGTTGATAAAAAGTGCATAGTTTTGGTAAACATTCTGCTTCAGTTTCTGTGAAGTCTGCTCAGCTACTTCTTGGATTTTTCTCTTATGCATCTTCATCTCAGCAGAGCTGTCCTTTTCTTTGGCTACTTCTCGAATGTAGCTCTGGACATCAAAGGTTTCTGATGATAACTTGTTCTCAATATCCATCTTCAACTAAAATGTGGACATGGCATAATACATGTGTACTCTTGTACATGCACATTAGAGCATGGCTATCCTAAATACTTACATGTATAACTTCATTTCTCTGCAACACACACATGTACAATACAGAGAGCTCTGAAGTTGTGGTGGTTACACGTACACATTTACATACACATGCTACAAAACGGCATGAACCTGCTACATGCTATACAATGGCACAAACCACATTTTTTTCTACTAAGTAGATTGTAGTCACTGCTCTCTGGAGCCTCCAAACTACATAGTTTCCCCTCTAATAGAAACACTGATAATGGTAATTAATAGATGCCTGTAGCCTACCATGAAACAAACCAGTTACTCCAGAGTCCTTGTGGGACAAAACACTAGGGCAGAACTATTTTATGGTAAGTAGGGGGACGTTCTGGCTAGGATGACTTGAACTAGCATAAGAAGGGGAGAGGGGAGGGCCAACTTACAATTGTGTGAAACGCAATGTGTGCGTGAGGGTGGGTGGGGGGGGCACACACACTGGACAGTAAACTGACATACGGAACAGGACCGTTAGCGACACCGGACAGTAAATGGACTTTTGGAAATACAGTTGTTTCTAAGCATGGGACTCTACAAGATCCTCAGTACAAAAGTATGGCAAGTGTTTAACGATTTTATATCTGGTGGGCACAAAACCCCGGCATGTAGTTTGACCTAGCCCTACCTACTTAGACCAGTATGCCTCTACACACACAAACGCTTACTAACCTGTTGGGAAAGCTGCAGCCAAGAATCATTCACCACACCCTAAGTAACCGTTGTCGCAGTTTTACGCTGGGGGAGTGGCGTCATATCACGTGATGAGCGTTTTGCTCTATGCGCGAGGTGAAGCATAATCGCCTTAGGACCCGACGTAAGGACCCACGCCTAAGTGTTAACCCTTAAGCCACTCTCTCTCCACACTCCCTCCCTCCCTCCCTCCCTCCCTCCCTCCCTCCCTCCCTCCCTCCCTCCTCTCTCTCTCTCTCTCTCTCTCTCTCTCTCCCTCCCTCCCTCCCTCCCTCCCTCCCTCCCTCCCTCCCTCCCTCCCTCCCTCCCTCCTCTCTCTCTCTCTCTCTCTCTCTCTCTCTCTCTCTGAACACAAAAGCTGCTTAATGAGTTTTTCTCAATGGTACAGCACTTAGTTAACCATGCACATTCAATACACACTCCCACTCTAAAGCAATATACAATGCTCAAGGGCGTCGGAAGGCAATTTGAAGTGCAGCGGCCAATTGTTGTGGTGGCGCTGCAGCCGCGAAGCGCGAGAGCTCAGGCTTTGCAACAGTGGTAGGTAGCCGCAGAAGAGAAGGCACAATCGTGCGATAACATTCTAGTAGTCTGCGCATGCGCAGTGTATGTTTTTTGTGCAGTGAATAATCGAAATACGTGGTGAAAAATGGCGACTGCGTGCTTTCTCCTGGCTCCACAGAAATGAAGCTGCTGTTTTCGCTCTCATGTCACAACGTTCTTGTCGCTACTATCCTGCTGTTCGAAAGTCTCACCTCTCTCTGCTATCCTGCTGTTTCGAAGGTCTCACCTCTCACTATTTTGTACGTTATTTTATTGTACTGCCTGTATACTGTGGCAATGAACCAACTGCCTAATTTCGGCATTAATCATGGGCTTCTCAAGGCTGAATTTGTACATCATTTGAAAGCCTACCCATTGGAGTCTCTCAAGTCTCTTCGCCAAAAAATGAACACTGGCTTTGGCCCTATCAACTCCCTACACTTCTAAACATCCATCCCGACTATGATGGATATGGTGTCTCTGATCAGACTAAATGAAAATTCGAGACTGACAAGGGGATGTGGTGGTGTGGGTATAATTTGGAAAAAATCACTTCGTGTCTCCCCCTGATAGGTTTTGTGCCATCCGAGTCTCTTTGTCAACCCCTTTGAGTAATATGCAATCTTCTATTATAGTTCTCTGTGCTTACCTTCCCAGCTGTGACCACCCTATTGAAGAGTTTACTGATTGTCTGAACAAGTTTGTATCAGTCATTAGTGCTCTCGAGGCTGATGGTCCATACTTATTCTTGGTGACTTTAATGCCCATCTCTCTATTCCTAGAAACAGTCGAGGTGATCTTCTCTATGAAGCTATCAAAGATTGTAACCTTTTCATTGCATCCTCGTCTTGTATAGCAAATGGACCTGGCTATACCTTTTTCAGTGGTGATCGGAAATCTACTGTTGATTACATCCTTCTAAACACCTTCCTGAGTGCCTCCATTGTTGAATGCTACACTCATGGTCACAACGAGTTGAATTTCTCTGATCACCTCCCTATCTCCATATCCTTAGAAGCTAGAAGCATTGTGGAGTCTCCCACCACAACCCCTATTAAGATCAACTGGAAGAAAGCAACTCAAAAAAATCTACTTTCTCTTTATGTTCGAGATGTCTCTCACTTTATCAATCCGCTACTCTCTCATAGTTTTCAATCTCTCAGTGAATTAAATGATGAAATTATTTTTGTCTCAAATGTTCTAGCACAAGCTGCTTCTAAGCACCTCCCACATGTACGCCAACGTAAGAGCAAACCTTACATAAAAGACAGTGAGCTACATTCTTTTTGTAAACAGAGTCGTGCAGCTTGGGAGCAGTGGAAGTCTGCTGGATGTCCGGTTGAAGGACAACTATATGAAGATATGCGCACCGCCAAGAAAAAAGTCCGTCAGTATGTTGCTACTTGTCGTGCTAGACATGAATGCACTATTATCCAAACAAGAGACTTGATGTTCAAAGAAAACAACCAAAATCGTTTTAAATCCTCTAAGTGTAGATCCGAGTGCAAAGGCCTTAAAATTGGAGACAATGTTTGTACACACTCTGAAGAAGTTGCTGACCATTTCAGAGATTACTTTGAGAACCTAAGTAGGTCTTTGCCATCTTCTCCTCTTTCAAGTGCTAAAGCAAACCTCCCTGACCTTGAGTTTACATCTTTCTTCAATTGTGAAGACATCTTGGACACTGAGATCATTATTGAAGAGATTGAGGGTGCAATCATAACTTTAAAGCTAGGCAGATCAGGTGGACTTGATTCACTGGATGCCGAACACATCTGTTATGGAGGAGAAGCTGCACACAACACATACACCAATATACACTGCTACCTGCGCGCGTGTGTACGTGCGCGTGTGCAGTTGCATGAGATGTTGCAATCCGCCGCATGGTCTGCGTATACACAGTGCCTCTGGGAACATTTTCAAACTGAGTGATAGTCTTCTGTAGTTGCTTATATAGCTCTAGATCCCTCTCCATCTCCACTATCTCTGGTGAGTGGTACCTCATACGCAAGGGTCACTTGAAAACCTGCTGTGCTTTTGCAGAGACGTATAATTCTGTCTGACTTGCAGTGCTGGTATTTTAACTACTAGAGACATCATGACTGCTGATGGAGAAGAGGGTGTGGAGTATGAGATAGACATTGTTGAGCATTCGTGTCCGTTTCATGATGGCGGTTTCAAAGCTCTGAGCAATTTTAAAATAGACATACTCACTGAAGTGAGAGCTGGTCGTTACTCAGGGTATCTCAGGTTGTACAGTGAAGATGATCTAGGGTAGGCCTTTGAATATGCTGTATATTTCCTGGCTGCTAATTATCATCCAAGCAGTTGTGCTATTTACATAACTTGCATATGATGCTGTTTGCCATGCTATATATGTGCATGCCTTGCAAACTTATGGAACAGATTCTGGACAAAAGGCATTATACAAATGTTCTTTAATTCCAGACTTGCATTCTTCACTGAAGAACAAGTATATGCAGGAAGGGCCAAGTGGCTAAGATCGATCAAAGAAGCCTGAATAATTCAAGCCTCATTTGCACAGCAAATACAACACAAATACTTGGATATTTAATGCGCAAGCTAGAAGAGTACAAAGAGAATAACATGGAACAGCCACCTAAAGAGGCAGTCACGGTAACAGGTCTGCAATTATGCACCTCAAGTATGAAAGTGTGGGTCCTAAATGAGCATACACATGTTGATGAGCATGGGCAATATATAGACCCATGTCAGAGTCCATACATTTGGCTTGCGAAATACCTCCCTCAGAATGAGAAACACCTTCCAATATTCCAACAAGGTATGCTTCAATTGCGTTGCCTAAGAAGAGGGAGCGAGCTATAAATACACTTATTGAATATCTGTGTATTAGCTCAGGGGATAACTTCCCAGTGTGTCTACTTCTGTTGGGAGCTGAGTTGCTGTGTGTGCATTACAAGGCACTAATTGACATTGCTCATCAGGTGAAACATTCTGTATTGTGAATAGTGGACATAATATCAATTAAATTTCAGGTACCCTCTATTATAGCATTTGGGAATGTGGGATTCGGAAAAACACAGGCAACAAAGGCAGCTCTGTCACTACTCGGAGTGCAGGAGGCTAATTTTGTGAAGAACATCACTGATGCTAAGTCCTTCCAGAGAACCAGCACGACAACCCTAGGAATAGTGATTGATGATCCTACACATCCAGATGAAATGGCTGAAAAAAGTATCAGTCACTTTGAGAGGGGAACTCATGAGACAGTTGCGGCACAGTATACACCAAGAACAACTTTCATCACATCAATCAATATGGAGTGTCTACAGATGCTATCTAAGAGGCAGAGGTATATTACACTGTACAGAAGACCTTACATTCTATAACAGTCTGCAGAGAGAATTTTCATTCTTGTCGCTATTCCAGAGCACATGTAAAGAGTAACTGGACAGCTTGGATAGTGTTTACCTTTGCATGCTATAAATGTTACAATAATTATCAGTGTAGCAATTCACATGCTCCTGTTTTGCAGGGTCATTACTAGAGTGGCGCTCTTACCATTTGTAGACAACCGTGGCAATAATACATTATCCCCATCAGAGCGTGATATGGCAGATTTTGAGCTTAATGAAGCAATGAAGAAAGCTAATAAAGGAGCAGGTCTCATAATCCGCCTGGGAAATGTAAGGGTTATAACTAGTATTTTATATACAGAAGCTTGTTGACTTAGAGACAAAACAGGAAGTGAGGTGCATCATGGATACACTTGCCGAGCACCTCCCTGTTGCATGTCCTCACAGGATTTATTCTTCCTATGCTTGGCTCCTTGTGGCAACTTACCAGGTGAGCACCTTTAAATCCATCCTTTTTATTTATGTGATGTTTCTTGACACACAACTCTAGTGCTATAACCATGCATTTTTGCACTTATTGCAGCTTCTTGAAGGGGTACATCTAAGGAAAGAGCTAGAACCAATTGTATGGAAGCACTTTGTGGACCATATTGTACCAGCCATTAGGCGGTTCCAGTGTACCCAGAAAATTGATGAAGGAAGAAATGTACTCACCAAGGACCAAATAGAAGTGTTCATAGATAAAGCTCTTCAGAACCAGCCTACCTCAGTTTTAAGCTTACTAGCGTCCCTATTTTCTGCGTACATTACGTATTTCTTATGGTTGGGTACAGGCGTTAACTTTCATTAGAAATGATTGCAAGATTTCCTTGTTCCTGATGTAACAGCTGGGCCAGCTGTGGCTCTTTGTGTATCTGAGTTTTCCAGGCTCCTACAAGCAACTAAAACCATGGTATATAAGAATTTCTTTTGCTAGTGTATTCTTTAATTACCAAAACACTTTCTGTAGGTTCCAGAGAATATAAATCATTCCATTGAGGCAGCCTTCAAAGGCTCTATCCTAAAGGGACAGCAGAAGCTATTTTTGAGGCAAGGTACAAATATGAATAAAATACCCAGTGGAAAAAAGGGCAGGATGTCTCAGGATACAGTGTATCCACGATGTGTTCTAATATCAAAGTCTGCTTTGTCAACTGAGATACTGGAAACTATAGATGCAGGTCTGCATGTCTTAGTGTGTTTGGAGGAACACATGTATACCTTAGCGTTCATCCCAAGCAGTCATGAAGGGTGAACCCAAAGGAGCTGTTGATGAAGGTTTGCCTATATATTCATGCCAGATCAATTTCCTTAGAAAATAGAAGTAGGGTGTAGAACAGCCTAGTATTATCCATTAGGGTATGAACTGTTGCTGAATGAGTATAAGTTCATTTTGAAGTATGAAGGGCTCTTATGACTTGCAGGTAGTGTTATGACTAGAGGACTACCACAGGAGCTTGAAGAAAGCGCTCCTGTTGAAGATTCACCACAGGAACTTGAAGAAAGTGCTCTTGTTGAAGATTCACCACAGGAACTTGAAGAAAGCACTCTTGTTGAAGGTTAATTTTACTCGGGTATATTCCATGTACTTAAATTTATGGCCACTTCCAGGAGATGTAGGAGAAACTAACACCACTGATGGAGGTGCAGATGACAGATGACATATTTATTAAAACTGGACAATTCCTAGGTGAACCGGTTATACTGAAGGAACTGGAAGAAAGCACTCTTGTTGAAGGTTTGCTGTTTATTGTACATACTTACATGTGTGACTAATTGTAGGAGGTGTATGCAAAACTGAGAATAAAACTGATCTGAGCCTTGCTGACTTACTAGATTTGACTGAAATTGAGTATGTTGAATCATTATAAACCTCCTGCACTAGAAATGTTGTCGTACTCAAGCATGAACGTTGCATTAACAACTATAACCCCTCAGTATTGCTAGCATAGCAAGCCAACATGGACATTTAGTTTGTGCTAAATGCTTATGACTGTGTGATGTATGTTGCCTCCTATATCATGAAAACTGAGCAAACCATGGGTGAACTACAAGTTGCAGCTGAAGCTAGAACTGATGAGTTGAAAACCCAGTTCAGAAAAGTTGACTCAGCATTCCTAACACACAGAGAAGTGAGTGCACAAGAAGCTGTGTATAGATTACTGTCATTGCCTATGAAACCGATCTGTTGTGTTTGTTGATACCAACCCCAAGCATGAGAGAATAGCAGTACTGAAAACACTTAGCCAACTAGATGATGATGATACTAATGTGTTTCAAAAGAGCCTAACTGACCGATACCAGCACAGACCACAACAGCTTAGCTCCATGTGTCTAGCTGAATTTGCTGCCACATATGTCACTAAGTACAGGCCAGATGAGAGTGTGTGTGGTGCTTTGCAAGATTTAGAGAGCGATAGCACATCCACTCAACTAACACTAAGTGACGGGTTTGGCAAACTGAACAATCGCAAGCAACAAGCTGTGATTAGATTTAGAGAATACAACAAAGATACCAACTGGTACAGAGCCAAACTAATGTTATACTATCTATGGTTTGATGAACAAGCAGATATACTTGGTGGCTATCCTAGCCAACTGAATCCAACAAATATGCACAGATTTGCTACTAGTGGCATTGAGGCTGTATCAGCTACTGTAAAATTACAAAATGATGAAAACTTGCAAATAGGACTTCTATACAGATCACCTAGTGTACCTCAAACAACATTCATAACTTTGCTGACGAGACTGTTGACACATGTGACACTGTGTGCTACACCTTGTAGGCGATTTTAATGAGGATATCCTACATTGCCAAAACTCTGCTATTTTGAGCCTAATGTCTAGTTTCAGTTTCACTTAGATTGTGTGTTGTCCAACTACACCACAAGGCACATTGATAGACCATGTTTATTTGAGAAACACAGCTGGCAGTAGAATATTTGCTATTCAAGACACGTACTACTCTTACCATGACTCTGTTTACTGCAACATTCCATTGTGAGCGTGATAGTGAATCAAGCAAGCCTAACAAACCAACCAAACCTAGCAAAACAAGCAATCCAAGCAAGCCTAGAAGCAAGCCAAGCTATCATAGCAAACTAAGCAAGCCTAGAAGCAAGCCTAGCAAACCAAGCAATCCAAGCAAGCCTAGAAACAAGCCAATCATAGCAAACCAATCAATCCAAATCTTCCCTTTACATGCAGCTAGAGACAGGAACATTGCCATCGAACTTTGACCTGTGTCACTGTGATTGAAGCGTTGATTGTGCCAAGACTTGCGCAGTATCCAGCCAGTGCATGGTGTGTTGTACCCTTTGAGTTGCCCTATCAGATGATGAGTCAGTCATTTGCATTTCTGATAGGATAGCTTACTTGGGCCATGTAAAATCACTGGACTGGACGAGTGGATTGGACTTGCAGATTCGTTGAAATCGTTCGCAAACTTGTTCATGGCATGAAGACCCATGTATGTTCTTAGATGAGAAACACTGTAGGTACATGTGTCCACAGCCACTGTACTAGCACAAATCAAGAGACTACATACATGTAGCTCAGATATTCTGATCCCTGCAGGCTCATCACATAGACGTATGTAATGTCAGCAGAAGCTTACCTATACAACTACATAGTAACCACTTAAAATTTGTCACTGTCACTGTAACCACTTAAAATTTGTCACTGTCTTGCTTAGGTCTAATCCTGTGAGTACTCGAATTCATGCCTGGTAACGTGTTTACAAATGATTTCATCGAATCCACCAAGTGATTGTAGACAGCCTTCATACTGATGCACTACACTAATTCCATGTAAAAGGGTTGTGTGATTACCAGTGTTAGCTGACCATCCAATTCATAAACATTTTACTATTATGTACTCTTGTGCTGCTATGAATGTGGTATTACACATTAACCACATGGTAACTGCATGACATGGTGACAACATGGTGAAGTTAAATTTGAGTGCATTTGCTGATGCTTCTGGAATACACATCAATGGGAACATTTGCTTTGCAAGCAGTGTTCTGCATTGTCTGTCTCAATCAAAAGTTGTTTAGAGAACTGCTGCTTGATACGGGACACTCATACATGCTTGTGTATGGAGAATGCAAGCAATCCTAGTAGTAAATACGTACATCCCAAGTCAGGCAAGTGCATCATATCAGCTCTTCAGTATCGTAACACATTGATGGCAAACCATGACATAATTTACTACATAGCATGTGTCACAGTGGGGGGGGGGGGGACTGTGCCCCTCTCAATAATTTAGGAGTGGGGCCTGGCCCACCCAATAATTTCCCTGAGTCCAGCATATGCAATCTAGTCTGCCTGGCGACTTAGCCTCGTACCCAAGGCCCTATTACGTAGGAAGGTAGCTGCATTCTGAAAACACCATAATGCTTCAATCATGCTCAATTGAGATCAAGGACTCGAAAGAATCACAGCACTTCCTCCACACACCCACAAATCTGCCATCTTAAACATTACCAGGCAAGATATACAAGATGCAACTGGATCCATACAGTTTTGTGCTGGTCAGATTGCTGGCACTGAAGCAGCAGTGCATGCTGTCCGCTCCTTCTTTCACAGTGAAGAAACGGAGGCTCTTTTGTTGATCGATGCCAGCAACGCCTTTAATTCCCTCAATCGGGAAACAACACTACATAACATCCAGAGATTGTGTCCCTCACTGGTGACTGCCCTCATTAACACTTATAGGGCTCCATCTGAGCTATATGTTGATGGTGATGTGCTATTTTCCCAGGAAGGAACCACGCAAGGGGATCTTCTTGCTATGCCGATGTACACCTTAGCCACTATTCCTCTGATTAAGAAACTGAAGAGTAATGTGAATGACGTTAACCAAGTATGATGATACATCTGGAGCTGGAAAGGTCAACAGGCTGCGTGAATGGTGGGATCTGATCAACAAGGAAGGACCGAAGTATGGCTACTATACCAATGCAAGCAAGACCTGGTTTTTCTGCAAGGAGGACTGCCTTCCAAGTGCGGTGGCAACTTTTGCTGATACAGATGTTAAGGTTACATCAGAGGGCAGACCCTATCTTGGAGCAGCCCTTGGCTCAGAGGAGTACATCCAATCATTTGTGACTGACAAGGTCCTACAGTGGGTTGAGGAATTAGAACTGGCATCCATAGCAGAGACACACTCAGGGCAGTTAAGCCAGAACTCCTCTTATCAAAACAAGATCTCGTTATCTGGCGAGACATTGTGACGGGAGCGCGCCTACGTCTATACGCGTATGCGCGTATACGCACCTAGTAATTTCATTGGTCTAAAAAAATTAATATTCATAAGCCCGTTCGTGCGGCTGTGCTTAACGTAGGTATAAGGACGGCTCAACTTCTACGACGAATGCGGCTACGAAAGCATTCAAAGACGACGCTGACAGCGTACATGATGAAGCCTGGATGTAGCTGCATGCGTATTCTGCCTGGAAAATTGGCACCAATCGCGAGGTTGTGAAGCTACAGCGGCAAGTTTACTTTCAGTACTTAGATTGGGTAGCGATAAGCGAAGTTTTAGCAGCCTACTGTCTTCCTTTACCTGTAGGGACCGTTTTTCCGGGAGATTCAAATGGCGAGGATGTGGCTGAATCCGTTAATACCTATTGTGCCAGTATTTACGGATGATTTCGTTGCCGCATGAAACGAAGTAGGGCTTTCTGAAGGTGTTGACTTTAGCGGTGGTGTTATCAATGGTTTTCATGACAACAAAATTGAACTATAGATTGTACCTGTGCTAATAATAATTATATCAAAATATACAGGGTGTAAGTTTATCCTGTACTGAGCAAACGGCGCTCAAAAACGACTAATTTCAGCCCATAATTTACGTGGTTCCGTCTTAACCGCCCTGAGCAACCTCATGCTGCTCATGCGGCATTTACTCATGGGATGACTAGCAAGTGGACCTACCTTACTCGCACCATGCCCAGCATTGACCAAATCCTCTTGCCCCTTGAAGTGATCATCAGAACTAAACTGATTCCCGCACTTACTGGTAGACCACCACCAAATGATACAGAATGGGAGCTCTTAGCCCTGCCAGCTAGACTAGGTGGTATTGCTCTTGTCAATCCAGCACAAACAGCAGATACTGAATTCCTCTTCTCACAGAAGCCTTGAAGGAAGCAATTGGACAACAAGATTTTCGATACTCCTATGAAGTTGTCATTCACCAACTCGAGGCAAAATCCGAAGTGCACAAACTGAGGCAGGAGCAAGCCAAGGAGACTTCTGAGAGGATGAGAGCACATCTCCCTCCCTCACTCAAGTGTTCCATGTACCTTGCTCAAGAGAAAGAGCCTCTTCTTGGCTAACTGCTCTGCCCATTGAAGAATTCGGTTTCGCACTCCACAAAGGTGCATTTCATGATGCATTTGCCCTTTGTAACCCTTACATGTTCCATCAACTTGTGGATGTGGTGTCAAGTTCTCTGTAGAGCATGCCCTATCTTGCCCAACAGGTAGTTTTCCATCTATAAGACACAATGAAATCAGGGATCTGACAGCCAATGTTCTTACTGAAGTTTGTAATGATGTCTGCATTGAGCCAGACCTGCAACCAATCACCGGGAAAGTTCTTACAGGTGCCACTTCGAATGCGCAGGATGGTGCACGACTCGACATTGCAGCCAACGGCTTTTGGGGAGGCCGATTTGAAAGAACATTCTCCGATGTCCTAATATTCATGCTCCTTCCCACCGACAATCCAGCCTGTCTGCCTGTTATCGCAAACAAGAGTCTCTAAAGAAGCATGCATATGAACAGAGAGTCAGAGAGGTTGAACACTCCTCCTCTACTCCTTTAGTCCTTTCGGCAACTGGGGGAATGGCGAATGACGCTACAACCTTCTACAAAAGACTGGCATCTTGCCTTGGCAATGACCATCCATACTCCTCCACCTTGTCCTGGCTGCGGTGTCGCCTGATGTTTTCTCTACTCAGATCAGCCATTCAGTGCATCAGGGGTGCCCGGTCTAGCTGTGGACATGCTACCAGGTCACAGCCCCAGCCCCCCATTGACCTGACCATCTCAGAACTGTAACTCTTAGCACTCTGCCCCTACACTAGATTTCACATTCTTTCTTTTTATTGTATATGTTATGTGTACAGTTCGCAAATCTGCGTGATCAAGGGCTCTAAAGAAAACCGTATTATAGGACAAGGCGGGGCGATGGGCATTGCAGAGCACAGGAAAAAATGTAGCATTTCCTAATGTTTTGTATGAAGGAATGCACTAAGAAACAGTGGTATAAGATATCCTGATATAATTCCTTAATACAATTTCCCACAATTTCTGCTGTGTTTCCTATGCTAATAAAACTTCAGATTTAAGAATACATTCCATCATATTTCCTGTTTTATGATACATCAAAATTCCTGTGCATTGTTTCCTGTCAAGGAAATGTTATGATTACTTTACAGTTCCTTCAGATATTGTACACATTTCCTTCTTCATATGTTTCATTGTTGCACATGGAAAAGTTATTACACTCATCACCATGCCTGCCCTAGATCATACATCTCTCATATTGCATATAATTATTAACATATCAATATCCGTACATGTCTTTCATGTATATATATTATATTATACAGTGTCAATATAGAAACATTATTCTACAAGTAGCAAGTAATTGGAGATTCTGTCTGTGATGGAGTAAGCAATTGTCTTCCAAAAAATAATACTTCTGCAGTTCTAGTTGTAGAGGCCATATGATCACTTCCTGCATCAATTGTAAAAGGAACAGTAGGTGTAGCAAGTACATATGGCTGTTTTGCATTCTCACTCACAGAGGACACTTTCTTTCCCTTGACAAATGCATGGGTGAACTTGTTGTACGATGATGGGACCTCGATAGCACCACTAATCAGACCTGACCTTAATTCAGGGTATTTTCTGCAGTACAGAAACTGTAAGTTTTTTACATCATCAACTGAAAGATAGCCAATACATGACTTCTTGGCTGGAACAAAAACTTCAGGTATATCAGTTTCATCATGATCTACTTCCACTAGATGATCAATATTGAAGTGGTCATGATTGAAGACAATGTCCTTGAAGTATTCCGCATGAGGACTATCCTCACTGGCAGACAGAAACTGTAGGCTCAGGTTATCCTTTAAGAAGCGGGTCATGAGCTGAAGTTCGATTGAGGGATTGTTGTTGGGTTCTTTCCCAAGTATGCCATTACACCTCTCAAAGGCAAATAATCAGAAAGAGTGAGACGGCCCAAAATCTCATATACACTCAGCTAGATGACAGTGTAAATGCAATCTCATGCTCACCAAAACATTTGGGCCATTAATGAGGTCTCTTCGGGAGTTTCATTTCATATTTGGGAAGGAGACTGGGAAACTATTCTCCTGGGGTCTTTTTCGAGCACATGCACCACAATACTTGTTACGAACGCCAAGGTGGAGTAGTTTCCCAGTCTCCTTCCCAATTATGATGCGTAATCCAGACTTGGTGTTTTATGAGTGTTTGTGAGAGTGCTTGCTCCACCCCTACAGTAATTGTAGGAATGCCTTCATGGTAGTCTCCTCTTTCTTCAGCCAACCATTTTTCCTCCTTTCCAGCCTCAGCCATGGATTCAACTAGTCTCTGCCGCCGTTCTCCAATACGTACGGTTTCCGGTCAGTCAGTAGAACGAAGAACTCCTTAAAAACTGTGACTTGTTTTTATCAACTCATACGACTATAATATAATTGGTGATATAAATGAATGTGTTTATGAATTATTATGAGCAAACTGCATTCTCTAGCCTTAGAAAATCCTGCAGCAAATCCTTGATAAACTGCTGGTCTAGGGTCAAACCCTTCCATAAGTTTCAGCGACCTCTTTCTTTCTCTCTACCATATGAATGCTTCTCGAACACAACTGTGGACAGTGGTAGTGTGCAGTCCTTGTGTTTGCTCGGCACCTTCCACTGGCAGGCAAAGGACATCACTGGCAATGGCTCATCATCTGATGCAACAGGTGCACTACCAGCAGAGTAAAAGAGCTGTGCATGATGCAGACATCCTACATAAAGGCAAAGTACATGATATGATCAGTATATAGTTGAACAGCAGCATAACATATACTTACCCTGCAGCACAGTCGCACTGTGCTATCTTTACAGTAGGTTTTCAGAGGATGTACACATAGTATAAACCCCGACTTCATCGACACAGTAAGTTGACATTTTACATGGTAGTAATCAGGGTGACTGCAGTTCACCTCTAGCTAATTGAGTTGCCCTGAAGAAGTGGGTATAGCCCTGTGTTATGGCTCTAAATGTACCACCTCCACTAATATTCCCACTCCTTCAGCAAGGTAAAAGTACAAAACACCTGGTGAATAATATTAGTGAATCCATAGATATTATAGCTATCTAACTTACTATGAGTACCTCTAGGCAATTTGGAAAACGTCTCTTTGCTGTATTTATGCTCTCCCAACCAACATGAGGTGGCTTTTCATCACTTACAGGCTGATCCAGGGACACAGCAGCATCGTCCACACCACAGTAAACAATCTGAGGACTACTAGTGTACCTGGAATAACCTTGTTGAGACAAATCTGCCGTGACATTCTCACAACTATAACTCGTGAACGGCGGTCTACAATCACTGGACTGGACCAGTGGACTTGACTGGTGGACTGGACTGGTGGACTCATTGAAATCGTCTCTAAACTCGTTACCAGGCATGAATTCCAATAGTGTGGTTAATTTTGAGTACTCATAGGATTAGACCCAGGCAAGACAGTGATTTTGTGACCAACCTTTTAAGTGTTGCTATGTTGTGCTATAGTCTTGCACCAGTTATGTTGTGCACTATAGTCTTGCGTTGTGCTATAGTCTTGCGCCAGACCCTTTAAGTGGGTCTGGCATGCAAGACTAGTAGTGCTATAGGTTAGCTTGTGCTGACGTTATGTAGGAGTGTGTGATGAGCTTGCAGGAGTTGGGGTATCAGAGCTACATGTAGCATGTTGATTTGTGTTGGTACAGTGGCTGTAGACACAGGCCTTAGTACACATGTACCTATAAGTATTAAAACGACAGTGTGCCTCATGCAAAGAACATAATTCACAGAAAAGTCAATGTCTTCTTGCATTTATAAATCCCTCTAACTATTAGAATTCATGCATGGGAACAAGTTTGCAAACGGTTTTAATGAGTCCACCAGTCCAGTCCACTAGTCCAGTCCACTGGTCCAGTCCAGTGATTGTAGACCGCCCTCGTGAACGGTAGAACACTGGGATACTTGAAAACCTGGACCGTGGACCATGGACTGGACTGTGGACTGGACTATGGACCAAACTCTGCTGGGCCTCCCCATGCATATATTTCGTTTTCACTATGTGCATGTACGGTTTTGTATGTAGATCTAACAGCCTTACCTTGTCAGGCCCTTTGACTTGTTCAATGCGCGAGTGCATTTCTCGGCGTGGCTTGGTTCTATGATTATGACGTCGCACAAGTCACCTCATTGGAGTCTCAGGCTCTCTTTGAGAGCTTGGGTACGAGGCTACAGTGTCGTATGCTGTCCCGCAAGAGAGCGCGGACTGTCAGTGTGGTCTAACACTACGTATGAGCTACGGCGATGACCAGCCTGAAGCTTATAAGCATCGCTGACTGAGTGACAAAGCCCTGACTGTTTACCTTGATTTACCAACACTTGTACAGAGCACAGTCACTATAGCCTAAGTGGCATGCATATTAATATCAGGTGACGTACCATACCAGTACATGTAGTGTAAGCAAGAAGCGAGGCAAGAAGAAATTTGAAGGGCCTTGGGTACGAAGTAAAGCGTTTAAACATACAAGACCGTATGTGCACATGGCGTAGATCTATGGAAAGCATGCATTCCGGCATCATATATCCCAACAAATTTCGGTCCATAGTCCAGTCCATGGTCCAGTCCACGGTCCACGGTCCAGGTTTTGAAGTATCCCTAGAACACTCGAGGATGGCCCTTGCACAATTTTAATTTTCACTAAAATAGGTTAAGCGCAGTACAAGCATGCGCGTAAATATATTGACTATGTTAATAGCCAAAATGGAGGTAATACACGAAGGGTATGCCATGAACTACTTACAGCACGTGAGCGAATATATATATATATATATATATACGCGCACGTTGAATGCTGGCGGGCATTCTGTGTTGCTACTGTTATCACCTCGGAGGTCTCTGTTTGCTCTACGTGCAGAGGCTCTGCTCTACAAGGACTGGATAGCATCTGCAACACGGTGAGCTCCCTTTGCATCCCGCCTCTAACAGCATGAAATACATAGTAGAATCCTAATACAACTCTGGCTAATGGTCCCGCGCTGGATGTGTTAATTGTGGCAATCATGCTCCCTCTCTGTCTCTCTCTCTCTCTCTTTCTGCCTCCCTCCCTCCCTCCCTCCCTCCCTCCCTCCCTCGGTTTACTCTATGTGCAGAGGTGTTTGAGGAGTTTGTGTGACCAGATAATCAAAGTAGCTCTGGTCTACAAGGACTGGGTAGCTTCTGCAATCCCAGTGAGTTCCCTGTGCTCTCTAACGGCATGAAATACATAGTAGAGTGCTAATACAACTCTGGCTAATAGTCCCGCGCTAATTGTGGCAATTGTGCTACATTTATCAACTCTCTCTCTCTCTCTCTCTCTCTCTCTCTCTCTCTCTCTCTCTCTCTCTCTCTCTCTCTCTCTCTCTCTCTCTCTCTCTCTCTCTCTCTCTCTTTCTGCCTGCCTGCCTGCCAGCCTGCCTCCCTCCCTCCCTCTATTTGCTCTATGTGCAGAGGTGTTTAAGGAGTTTGTGGGACCAGATACTCAAGCAGCTCTAGTCTACAAGGACTGGGTAGCTTCTGGAACACAGTGAGTTCCCTGTCCATCCCGTCTCTAACGGCCTTAAATACATAGTAGAGTGCCAATACAACTCTACCTAATATTCCTGCGCTGGAAGTGTTAATTGTAGCAATCGTGCTCCATTTATCAACTCCCTCCCTCCCTCCCTCCCTCCCTCCCTCCCTCCCTCTCTCTCTCTCTCTCTCTCTCTCTCTCTCTCACTATACTAATACTATATTAAAATACAGGTAACTAGAATGGCAGTTAGGTGACACTGTTCCTGGAGCTCCAGATGTAGAGGATTTCTCTCTCTCTCTCTCTCTCATACACACACACACTCGCTTTCTCTCTCTCTCTCTCTCTCTCTCTCTCTCTCTCTCTCTCTCTCTCTCTCTCGTGTGTTCTCAAACCAACCCATGATGGGTGGGAGGCATGCCACCTGTGCCTACTGGGTTGACCACACCCAGGCGCACATAGTGCAATGGTGGCCATGTACCTCTTAGGTGGTAGCAATGATGTCATCATTGAACACATCGAGGCCACATGCGGTTGTGATTGCCTACTTGGGCATAGGGCTAATACCTATTTTAAGGCACCAAGGCCCAGAAAACAAAGGCATGAGGCTTCTTCCCAATTATTTTAAGACCCTGGGTGAAGGTCCGGTCAGAGAAAGAATGCCCGTATAGTATCGATCCACTGACTTCCCAGTCCACAGCTTTTGACCATAACCGTTCAGCCACTGAGTCTGGTCTGGTCTCTCTCTCTCACCTCTCTCTCTCTCTCTGTCTCTCTCTCTCTCTCTGAGTGCCAATACAACTCAGGCTAATAGTCCCGGGCTGGGCGTATTAATTGTGGCAATCGTGCTCCCTTTACCAAATCTCTCTCTCACACACACACACACACACACACACACACACACATATTCTCTTCCTCTCTCACTCTCTCTCTCTCTCTCTCTCTCACACACACACACACACACACACACACACACACACACACACACACACATACACACACACACATACACACACACATTCTCTTCCTCTCTCTCTCTATCCTCTCTCTCTCTCTCTCTCTCTCTCTCTCTCTCTCTCTCTCTCTCTCTCTCTCTGCCTGCCTACCTGCTTCCTTCCCTCCCTCCCTCCCTCCCTCCGTTTCTCTATGTGCAGAGGTGTTTGAGAGTTAGATAGCTCTGGTCTACAAGGACTGGGTAGCTTCTGCAACACAGTGACATCCAGTCTCTAACGGCATGAAATACATACACACACTCACACACACACACACACACACACACACACACACACACACACACACACACACACACACACACACACAGGGACTGACCTGACTATCTTAATTTAATGTATTTCATTTCTTTCTCACTCTCTGCTTCCTGGTTAAATTGGCATCTTCTTGCGTTCCATTCTCATCACTACCTCCTTTTTACTCACCACTTTTTATACTGAGGAGGACTGTAGTAGCAGTCGAAATGTTTGGTGTTTCTATCTTCTCTGACTAGAGTATTTTGAACAAACAGTCTAGATACACACAC
>OZ019951.1:4160093-4165970 GCA_963970385.1 Theonella swinhoei | reverse complement strand
TGTCACTATATTTTAAGGTGAATGGATCACTACAGAGATCCAACACCCGGACCCGGGAAAGTTTGTATATGTGACCGGATATGCGAAAACCGAGCACTTCTCACAAAATGACAATTTGAGATATACGCGTTCAAAGCCAAATAGGTCTTCCTGGTTAATTTCCTTGGTCACTATGACGAAGTTTTGCGCTCATATGTGCTTCGTTGTGAAAGTTACACGCTTAAACGTACAACATAGTCGAGCGCACGTAGCACGTGTATACAGGAACGCATGGCTACCAATCTTAGGTAAAACACAGAATCGTTTGTCAAAGTCTCAACTGACTATATTTGCCTCTGCTAAGATGGAATAGCGAGTTACTGCAAACCCTGGACTGCTTTTCGAGGTCACCGATCGCCCCGCCCAATAGACTTTAGGCACGATTACTTTTGTGGAGAAGCCCAAGGAACGAGTATGCCATGCTGCTTACCTCTGTGACTTCTCAGCGCTCATTCACGACGCCAACTGGCGAGTTGCGTAAGGCCCTAAACTTGTAAATATTACTCTCACATAACAAGGGCAATAACCTTCGTTTTCTCGGAAACACGTGAATCTGAAATAACACTATGGGCTCGGTTCCAAGTCTCATATCTCAGAAACTATACAGGCGATCGCCTCCAATTTTCGTGAGTTATAAACCACACCCATATCTACCTAAATATTTTTCCGAACCAAAACATGATGTTAACCCTTGAGCTACGTGAAGTGTGGACTGGGGTTACTATGCAAATACACACTGCACCCGCAGGGCGAAAGCTCTTCATTAAAGTTAGGCTGCTGGATCTATGAATTATTGTCGCTCTAGTAGGGTGTTCTAAGAAGTAAAACAACAAAATTTTCTTGAATCTTCTGAAGTTATTGATCCAATGCCTAATTTGTTCTTAGGAATCGTCTGTTAAGGGGCTTAAAATTATACATGTACTCTTTCCGAAGCTTATTCCAGTGGGCTTTCCAATTCCATACGTTTCCAGTGGGCTTTCCAATCCATATACTCTCCATGTATTCTATACATTTCTAGTGGTCCTTTCATACCACAACCTATTTTATGCCATGCATATGTGCCCATGCATATGTCAGCTCCAGGTATGCTCACCCGAAAACACACGAGGATCTCCCTGTGTCTTCTGGTCAGTGGTTCTTTACTATGATTACTCCTTCCTGCCCACTTTCTTCACTTGACATAAACTCCATCTTCATAGCTGAAAGCCATCGGTGAAGTGCCTTCCTCTCAGTTAGCTTCTGAAAAATGATTCTCATACACCACAATCAACTTGTCTTGTGAGGGTTCACACAAGCACTTAATCTTTCGTTTCTGCTTTACCCGAAGTTAAAAATGTGGTCTGGACAATATTCAGGAAATTCTGGCAAGATATAGGGGAAATTATGCCCTATACCTAGGTATTGAAAATGTGGATAGTAGGACAACCACAAGTCAGATAGTGAGACTGCATGTTGCACATGGAAATTTATCTTTTTGCCCGTTATTATACACGCGCTGACGTGATGTCATGTGCATATTTAGCCTTTTGATCATGATTTGAGCACATGGTCGACAGCCCGTCTCGCGCGCGCATAGCTATACTGGAAGTGCAAACGCACCATGACATAGCCATTTGAGGGCGCTAAGACCATATTCGCAGGCGAGAAAGGACGATGTTATCTGTGTGTGAACACGCAGTGTTCCCCCAGCGTTTCAAGTTCTTAGTGATCCCAGTGTTCTCACCCCTTTCCACTGTTCGCTTCCTAGGTTCCACTTCCTATGATCCCTTGGTTTTCCCATGTTCCCAGTGTTCCCTTCTGGGAACAGAACAGAATCTGTAAACACTGGGAATAGGGGGAAGGAGGAACACTGAAACACTGAAACACTGAGAACACTAAGAACACGAGAACTGGAAACCAGGAGCACTGGGAACATGAACACGGGGAGCAACAGGAACACGATGAATACTGTGACACTATACTGGGAATACTGGGCAACATTGGAACGCTACTAGGGAACACTGAATACAAGGAAAACCAACAAAGAGAGCACTGAGAAGAGAGGCAGTAACTGGAAAGCAGGGAGTTGTGTTCCCCCCCCCAGTGTTCCCTTATTCCCCAGGCTCCTCTTTCCCAGTTCCCCCTGTACCAAGTGATCCATGATCCCTGAGTTCCCCTTGTTTCCAGGTTCCCTCTTCCCACCTGTTCCCAGCGTTCCAAGTGATCCCCAGTTGGCAAACAAACAGGGGAAAAAAACTGGAAAAATAGAAGAGTGGAAACAGGGGAACAGGAACACACTTGCTGTAGCCGTGTGTATTGTGTTATACATATTAGCTAGTTGAACGGCCTTGAGGGGGAAAACTAGAAACACAGAACAGGGGAAAAGGGACACTGAGAGATACTAAAAGCAAGGGAAACAAAGAACATTGGAAACACGGAACAGGTTTCCGTGTTCTAAGTTCTCCCCGTTTGGTGTTTTTCCTGTTCCAGTGAGGGAGCAAAGAACACTGGAAACACTGAAACTTGGGGAACAGAAAATAGGGTTTCCGCGTTTTATGTTCCTACCATTCTTTCCCCGTTCCAGTGAGGTGTTCCTTTGATCCCAGCGTTCGCTATGTTCACCGATAACAGAGACCAATAGAAACAGTTTCGTCATTCTCAGTGCTCTCGGTTTCGTGTTCCCCCTGTTCCTAGTGTTCCGTTTCCACGAGGGGAAAGGTCACTGGAACACTGAACAGTGGGAACAGAGGGCAAGAAGAACGGGGGAAATACTGAGTAGTGTAAATTATCACGTCAAAGGTCCACAAACTCCTGGTATGTTGTGCTTGAGTGTACGAGTTTTCTACACCGTTTACTACTGGTCTTCTTTGTGGCCTTTAGTGATCTTGTTGAACACCATAGGATGTTAGTCGGCAAAACGGCAAACTTAAGTCACTACAGTCCTTGCCTAGACTTTATGGGTAGCGTACTACATACATCTCTCTCTCGGCTTGCAAATTGTCACCAGACCGGATGTGGCTTAGCCAGACTAAATACTGAGAGGTCGTGAACCCCGGAGTGGACCCTGTGGACTGGACTATAGATAGTTTTGCGCATACCAACAGGCTCGCAGCAGAACCAGTGCATGAGTGTATGACTACGTTTATACAGTGTTCTGTGTACGTCTTGTTGCGCAACACCTACTACACATTAACAGCATATTGGGTCAGCTCCTGCTTTCAAGTTTACCAGACACTTGATGAGTCTTAATTAAATCCCACGTCTGCAGATCCGCAATAACGATTTGTCCCACCTAGCAAGTGCCCCCATTCTCACTGTGCCCGTTTTTGGTTCTCGCTGCCCACGTGCACCTCTCCCGCGTACCAGATCAAGGATGTGTTCCTTGTTCCCAGTGTTCCCCTACCTTTTCCAGTGTGTTGCCCGAGTTCCTCAGTATGTCTCAGTGTACGTTCCTTGGTTTTCAGCGTTCCCCTCGTGTTCCCTGTGTTCCAGTGAGGGAACACACCGAGGAACTAACTTGAAAAAGGGGCAAATGTGCAAACATTGACAATAAGGGTCTCATTTGCCACAATGTAACTTGTCAGAATAGTAGCTCTATTACCCTAATACTTGCCAATATCATTAAGCATTCATTCAGCTTCGCTAAGTGCCTTTAAAGTGAAGCCATATAAAATTAGCCACTCTAAGTGTGTGGTTTTCGGTTCGTATGGGATATTGCGGAAGAGTTATCCTGAACTTGTGCTAACATTTTAAGAGGTGCAGCCTACAAATTGTCAACCTAAAAAAATCGGCCCCTTCATGCGACTAGGTTGGCTCGCTCCCGCTCGCCAAGAATATCACCACAATCAAGTGATATACGACCATGTCACCATACGTTGTCCTATGGTTGCTCTGTAGTGAGGAACACGTGTGCAGATACCACTGGTCCACTCCAGATTGTAGGTTAGGCCTATAAAGTTGTAGTGTGATCCTTTCCCATGCACATAAATTGCAAGGCCAGCTAAAGGTTGACACGTTCGTGGCATGTACACAGTTGAGTTCGGTCTACAACCACTCGACTGGACCTGAACTAGTGGACTGGACTCATTAAAACCGTTTGCAAACTTATTCACATGCATGAATTCTAATAGTTAGAGGGATTTATAAATGCAAGAAGCCATTGACTTTTCTGTTCTTTGCGTGAGGCACACTGTCCCTGGGCCCAACACAAATCAACATGCTACAGATACCCCAACTCATGCAAGCTCATCACACAGTCCTACATAACGTCAGCACAAGCTTACCTATAGCACTACTAGTCTTGCATGCCAGACCCACTTAGAGGGTCTGGCGCAAGACTATAGCACAACGCAACTGATGCAAGACTATAACATACAACATAGTAACACTTAAAAAGTTGGTCACAAAATCACTGTCTTGCCTGGGTCGAGAGCTCACACTATTGGAATTCATGCCAGGTAATGAGTTTACAGACGAGTCCACCAGTCCAGTCCACCAGTCCAGTCCACTTGTCCCTCACCTCTGGATGAGTGGACTGGACAGGACTACATCATTGAAATCCTCCATTAACCCAATAGTTTGGGATTTTTGACCATCTTTTTAAGTTGTAGTTGTTTTGCGCGAGACCCGGGTCTGACATAATATAATGAGCTTGCGGTATCAGAGCTACATATAGCATGTTGATTTTTAGACTACGGTAACTTTAAATTGACCAATCATGTTGCGAGAAACGCGGGATCTATTTTTCATAGTCACCTCGTTAGCGGGATCTATAGTTGGCCGCTGGCCCCTAGTACCGGGATCTATTGGCACGCTTGTTGCTAACGGTTTGAATGGTCACTGTCCAATCAGTTTCTCCGCTGTAGTCTAAAATAGTTAGACGCACTCGTCGTCGGGAACTACGCGATTTAGAAAGCCTCGGGCCCTTGGTAGCGCCCTCGCTACGCTCGGGACGCTACATCCGGGCCTCGGCTTTCTAAATCGCGTAGTTCCCTCGACTCGGCGTCTAACTTATATGTAGTGACTACACTTGTACCTATAAGTCGACAGTGTTCCTCAGTCCACATTAGTAAGTGAAGTCATACAGACGGTTTGGCTCTAACCGCACGCTGAAAGAAGTCACACACACACACACACACACACACACACACACACACACACACACACACACACACACACACACACACACACACACACACACACACACACACACACACACACACACACACACACACACACACACACACACACACACACACACACACACACACACACACACACACACACACACACACACACACACACACACACACACGCACGCACACACACACATACCACATACAGGTATTTTCTGACACACAAAGCAGAGCAGGTTAGTTTCTCAGTCAGTACACATGCACACACACACACACACACACACACACACACACACACACACACACACACACACACGCACACATGCATGCACACGCACACATACACACACGCACGCACACACACACACACACCTTCACACACGGCATACATACACACACCGCATGTACATGTGCATGTATAAAGCAAGTTCATGTGCAGCTTGTCTGCTTGGTTATCACGTGCTGATCTCATGTAGTTTGATACCACTACGTGCATTGTCCTTAGTGATGTGGAAATGTCGTGCATAACTGCTAATTACACAAGTAAATAAAAAAATTAGGAAATTTGAAGTGTAATATAGGAATTGCATAAAAATGAACAGAGACAAGATTGGGACACAGACATGCTATGTACATCAACATACCTTTTAGTACATTGATGTATATAGCATGTCTGTGTCCCAATCTTGTCTCTGTTCATTTTTATGCAATTCCTATATTACAC